>BJBW01006583.1:68488-85674 GCA_004320125.1 Scolopax mira
ACTGGAACAGGTTGCCCAGGGAGGTGATTGAGGCCCCTTTCCTGGACACATTCAAGGTGAGGCTCGACGAAGCCTTGGGCAACCTGGTTGGAGGTGTCCCTGTGATTGCAGGGGGGTTGGATTAGATGACCTTTGAAGGTCCCTTCCAGCCCAGATGATTCTATGATTCTATGATTCTATTCTATGATTCTACATTTGGATAACTTGGACACAAAGATGGAAAACAAGTATCAAAATTTTAAACGTATTTAACATCCTATAGGCATACTGTCAGATTCAACTGTGAGGACAGGAGCATTCTGCAATGAGGTCTTTTAGCTTGTTATTAGACAGCGCTTTAAGCTGGCTGTCACGCATTGTAGGTGATTATGGCTCATATGAAATATCTCGTTTAATTACAGTATTTCTTGTGTAGAAAGGGATATAGCCATCTTCTCAGTGAGACAAGACAATTACATAAGGTTATTCACAAACACTGCAGCCCTGTCGTGGTTTTGCATAGGCTTCTCTGCTGTTGTGTATCTCTTGATGATTTTAAATTAAGTAATATTTATAGGCTGCCTCATGATTTTATGTATTCCCTCACAGGCTTCATATTAATAATTGTCTTTCTTAGATTCAAACACCAGTGCAATACTTCAGAATCGAGAGATAAGTGAATGATTTTTAATAGCATTTCTTTCCTGTGGTATATATGCTAAAGTTCACAAATATCACTTTTAGAATTGCTCTGGATGGCACATATGGTCTTGTAAGTCAGTCAGTAGTTAGCTAACATGTTCTAGAAACATGAAGCTAATCATGCAGATGGGCATTTAGGAACTCAGCGTTTTCTCGGCTTTAGGGGTTGATGATGATTTTCCTTAGGACTAATTACTAGGGTTATTAATCCAAACAATTAAATTCTCTACTAATAGTACAGCTGTCTGATTAGTGAATCTATTAATTAATCAGCAGGTTCTCCAGATGTCTACTAAGATACTGTCCCTTGAGAAGCAATTCTAGTTATTGAACTTTTGTAAACCAAGAGGTAGAATCTTTCATTTGTTTGGTTTTGTGTTAAACAGGAGCTGGATTTATTGAAGGACAAGGGTTGTATCTTTTCCTGTTTTCCTATGAGTAAAAATCTCTTTTGGATTATCACTGTTTATTTTTTCCATTCAGCCACCTGATATACTTATGAATAGATAATGTTGTGATTAAAATCTAAGGGGTTGTTATTCAAATGCCTCCTTTCCAGTGACCCAGAAAAATCTCTTGCAAACTTGAATGTTACTATATAAACCTGCAAATAGCTTAATTGCTTTCAATTTCAAAAACTACTTGCCTTAAACCAGTAAGTCATGATCTTACCACAGTACTGCTGCTGCTGAACTCTTGTATTTACTTGGATGTTTGGTGTTTTCTTTACAACTGAATGCAGCACGCTTCTTGAGCCCAAGGTCACTATTTTGTTCAAAACTTCTCAGTAATAAGCCTTTACTAAAGTTCTGGTGAGCTGCCCTCCTGCATGCTCATCACTTTCCTCTTTCAAATTATACAAGTGCAGGGCCAGGAAAAGTTCTTATGCTGACTTTCACCTGGTCATTTTAGGTTGTCCTTCTTGGTCTTTGGTACGGGTAGACTGACCTGTGGGAAAGCAGTGTGTGTTGTGTCATTCCCAAAGGTGTGCTCTGGTCTGCAGCGCGCTGCCACGCAGTGCAGCTTGAAATCGGGCTGACATTTGGGTCAAGTTGGGCAAAGTCATCCTGTCTGGTTTCATTTGACTGATACTGTTTATCCCACGGGAATAGAAAGCTCTTTGACCACACGCTATGCATATCTTTATGTGCACAGGTTTGACACACACACATGCGCACCCCCCCCCCCCCCCCCCCCCCCCCGTTTCTCAGCATAGTGAAATATATAGGATGTGCTGCCCGTCTTTGTGCTGCTCTACTTGGTTTGTAATTTCTTTTTAAAAAAGTTGGCTTTCTAAAATTAAATATTAAATCTTGTTGTTTAGCATCTTTTGTTTCTTGACTAGAATAGTTCTCAGGTTATTCAGTAATGAAATCTTAGTCATCTAAAAGTAATGAAACCTGAAGATCATGCTTCCCTCTCTGTTCTGCAGAAGCCAAGGTATAAATTATCTCGTCAGTTCTAATTATTGTACAACAGGCTGGAATCTAACTCTAAGCTGCCATGGCTGCATTTTTGCTAGTACATTGTCTCCCTCAGATGCAAGGACCTATTTTATTTCTCCTTTCACTCCTTCCTCTTAAAATTCCTTCCCTTTTAATTTATCAGGTACAAAAGAAGGTAAGAAGGAAGAATTTAAGAAAACAGTATTCATTTTAATTAAAGCCATAGAATGTAATCCACACTTCTTATATTCCTGTGTTGGTGTGCGTGCGACTCCAAAACTTGCCAGCCTGCAGCTGCCAACGTTGCTGTATTATTGGAATTCATGCAGAGTTGGCTGCTTTCCCCAGTGCCATGCGTCCCTGCTGAGAAAGGTGCTATACTGGGAAAGGACAGTGTCAGAGGAGCTGAGGGCACATGTTCTCCATTGGAGTTTGTCCGTAGTGACATTTTGCTGGAGGCTGGTGCTGTTTGGGAAGGTAGTTTTACGGAGGTGACAGACTGGGTTTTGCCAGCTGGCATTGAACTTATGCAAACTATTGGCAACAAGAAACAACTGCTTTGAATAAAACTTCATAGGAGCTCAGACCTGAGTGAAACTGGCTTTACTGGGGAAACATCTTGTTTGGGTTCCTTCAGCTTCTGTCCATCTAATTTAGTGTTAACCCTGGTGTTTTAGGGAGCTTCGGGATTACGTTGGCTCAGTTTGCAGCTGAGTTCTGGGAACTGAAGACTGAGCAGGGGTATAATTCTGTTTCTAGCCATAGACTGAGCTAGAGATAACTGTGAAGTGTTTATTGTCTGGACTACGTTGTGCAGAAACCTTCGGTCGCATTCTATCGATAGCTGTCTGCACGTGGCTAACCAAGCACAGAGGGCTAACTGGAAAATAGAATGCTGAACAACTGAGGAAATAAATCCTGAATCTATTAAAGGAAGAAAATAGAAAACCTAGCTCTATAAAATTCTTCTGAATTCAGAAAAGCCTCATTGTGTTTCAAGGACAAAAGCTTTATTTAGCTTATCTTAAAACAAAATAAAAATTCGCTATTCCTGTTCATCTAAACTCTTTCACTGGAATTTAAAAAATGAATCTTAAGTGAAAACCTTTCAGTGGCAGCTGACAAGGGAGTATTTTGTTGGGGTTTTTTTCTTGTCACTTATATAATATGTTTGTATTGCAATAACTGTGGAAATCATTCCTTGATAACTTTTTTTTAATGTGTTTAAAAAACCTCAACAACCCCTGCACCAAAACCTTAACTATGTAAGCTCTTGCTATTAAAAGTCACCACCTCTAAATGAAATGACAGTGGTGTTGGAGAGCTTTGTATAGTTGCATCTTATTTTCTCTCACTAAAGAATCCTTGGAATCTGGCTAATCAGAAACTGGAAAATAGTTTCTATCTCTCACACAACTGCACCCCCCTCCTTGCTCTCCTTTTTCATCTTTTTTTTTTTTTCACCTTCATCCTAAACTTGATTCATTACCTAGTACTTGCTATTGTATTAATACTTGTATATTCTATGGATTTGAGGCAACAGAGCTAAGAATCATTTGAGTATTAAAGTGAAATGAGCAAAACCCACCGCTTGCCTACTTTTATCTTGACTTTCAACTGTGTCATAGAGGTTTTCACTCTGTGGTTCACTAGTTATTGGTGGTCTGGGAAATATATGGCAAGTATTTGATCCGTGGAGAGCTAGGTAATAGTATGGTTTTAACTGTCCTCTCGGTTTTCAATTTTAAAATTGCATTAAAAGGAAGACAAAGCCACACTGCCAATACTGTTTTCTTATGTAAGCAATTTATATAGTAACTGAAAAGATATTATATGAAAAGGAAAGTTGACTGTGCCTATGAATGTAAGGATATATGCTTAAGAAATATAAGACTATGTTAAGACATAGTCTGCAATATAAAAGCACTTGAAAAATCCTGCTATCTGATCTCAGCCTCAGTGTTTTCATGGATTCAAATTCAAGGATACCCAGTGTGGTCCAAAACCTGGGTCTAGAAGTTTTCAGAGGCAGAATTAAGATGTGCCCAAGTTCTGCTGATCTATAAGACAGTTTAGAGCATCCCATTTTATTTTGTGCCTTTGAAAATGTTTCCTGGCAGTGAAATCAAGAGGTCTGTTTTTTAGCCTTGGCTCTTTTAATGTCTTTATTTCCCTTTTTTTTGTCCTAACCAAAGCTATAATATTTACTCCAACCTTTTAACCTACTTACAAAAACCCCACAACATAGCTGTTACTGCTATATTATTCTGCATCTTACAACAGCACTAATCATGACTACTTTAATAAGACAGAGCTTTTTTCCCCATCTTGTTTATGTCTATTCTTTATTAGAGTTTTACACAATAAGTGCTGAAGAAATATGTTTTTATAATCTCCACCGCTTGATGAGAAACGTCCTTCAAGGGTGGACAGTTATATATGTAAGTTATTTGTTACAGTAAATTCCACGTTCAGCTAGGATTGAGAACTCCCTGAAGAGCATAGGTTAAAAGCATACCTCAAAGGTGAGATTACTTCAAGAAATTATAATCTTTACCTCTCTCCTAAACTGTTCTATGCACTTGAGTTTCTCACCACCCTTCTCTGTTTCATTTCTTTGACACTAGCTATTGGTAATGTTTAGAGAAACTTTGTCAGGATGGTCTCAAGGAAAGCACGTTCTCGCTCTGCAAATAACATGCTTTTGAAAGCTGGAAGACAGTTACATGCCAGCCAACTTTCCAACTAGGTATAAATAAATTCCAAAGTACAGTTCACAAAAATGAATTTATATCTCTGGTGCTATTACTTTAGAGAGTAGGCCAACATGAAGGCCACACTATGTTTGGCAAAGACGGGTTTTAAAAGGCAACTTAGTTGGAACCTTCTTTTTGTTATGGTGTATGTGGTAAAAATCCTTGAAATATGAATAGATTTTTTTTCTTCTTCCATCCTACCTAAACACAGCTCCTTGGGACATCAAGTCAGTTTTGAAGAAAGCAGAAGGGCTCCTTGTCTCCTATTTAGGCATACTGTCTCAGCATACTGTGCGTGATACTTCAGCACTTTAAATAAACATGCTGTGTCAGGCATACTTGATCAAAGGTAGCCTTCCACTTCTGATTAGGGCAGGTGTGCTTAGAGCCTGCCTTTTCAGAAGTGCTGAGCATCTACAAAGCTCTGAGTCATTTGGATTTGCAAACATTCAGCATCTTTGGAAGTCACACCACTAGCAATGACAAAACTGGAGTATCCAATTAGGTGATCTCATTGTAAGTCCAGTTAAATTATAGATGTTAGTATACTTACAGATGCAGGTAATTATGTGAATGCTTACCTCCATTGAAATCAATAAATGTTAAATTACTCAGTGCTTTTAAAATCCCATTAGGCAGTGAGACAGCTGAATAACTTTAGAAATCTAATGTATGGGAACATTATTTTATAGGTACGGCATCCATTATGGTAGGGCACTGTGCAAGAAAACTGAGCTTTTTAGAGGAAGCAAAAGGAATTAAATGCCCAGTCAATGGGACATTCAGTGGCTAACTGTCCCAAGCTTTTTTATTGCCCCAGATTGCCATTTCTGCTTCCAGGGGTTTATGGCCCATATGTGGGAAGAGAACAACTTGTCAAACAGCAACACTGAAGCCCAGAAGGCTCTGCCCTTGGCAGAGAAGTCTAAATATTGACCCACTACCATACTTTCTAACTGCTCTTAGCCAAATTCTCTTCTCAAATACATTCATGCAATGCCATGAAGTTTGGTGGGCATCAAGCATCAAAAGGGGGGATATCTGGAAAAGGAGGAATTATTTAGAGTTGACTATTTTTGTAATCTCAACTTATTTCACTGGATTCCCTTCTTCTCCTGGTCTTTGTGAAATTATAATAAAATAGTATTTTCAATCCTGAAAAGTTATGTGTAAAAAAGGATTATAATCTCTTAGGAAGGGAAGGGGGGGGTTATGTATGATAATAGGGAAGCCCGAGTGGTAGAATCCCAGTTACAGCGTTAGCGAGGAGAGGAGTAGACGCTTAGCCAATATGAGTCATATGAGATGATGCGAAGATATGCAATTTTACTCATCTGACAGATGTTCAAAACCTTATTTCAAAGGCATGCCTGGAGCCCTTCAGTGAATATGAATGTATTAACAATGTTACTCTTTTAAAGTTTCAAAAAATAAAATATATTCAAGCTACTGCTTGGTTGTCAGCTCCACCATGAACTCTTCCAAATGGCAGCCACAGATAACAGCAAGAAAGTTTGTTTCTTCAGATGTTATTAGAAAAGTCAGATTATGTCTTCGTTGCACTTAATTGAAAAAAATAGGATTAAAAACTCTGTTTGAAATTTCCTCCTGTTGTGTTTGTTGTCTTGCTTTGCCTTGACTAGTCTAGGCAGCTTTTTGAAAATAAATTTTTAAGATCTTAAAATGTTAAGAGACTTTTATAATGAAAACTTCACAATGTGGTCAGTTACTCCACGTAGAAAAACAATAAAAATCATGTGTTCGTGAAGAGTATTTACTTGGATAAACTTTTGACTACAGAAACTGCTAAAATGAAGGCTTGAGTAACAATATTTTTTATGGTCTGAATGAATTCATTGTCTTATTTTGTGATAACAGCCGTAACCAAGCTAGAAATTTTTACCTAAAAAGCAGCTAAATTAGTTTTTTTTCTTGCAATGGTATTCTCTTTTCTTGGGGCAGGAGGAGGGGGGAAGGTTTGGGTGGCCTAGGGGGTTTGCTTTTTTGATTGGGAGGGATTTGGGTTTATTGGGACAAATTTTGAGGATGGATGCTTAGTAGAGCTTGCAGCCTTTGCATTTTTTAGTTTCCTTTCTGAAGATAAGGGTCTGGGTCAAAAAATACTGTATGTGCTTAGTGATGATAACATTTAATAGTGCTGCAAACTGACTCCTATGAATGGATCATTCTGTATGACTCCTCACTGTGGCATGGCATTATAATTTACTATGTAATAATCCTCAGTAAATTCCTGTACTTTTATTTCTTGATATGGCATGTATTTGGAGGCTTGGTAATTTGCTGTTGTTTGACTTCAGACAATTTGTACCTTACCAAAATGATCTCTGTCAGCCAAGCTGCTTTTATTATTGGATTTATCTACCAAGTTCCATAATTGGCAGTACAGCCTTGAAATTTAGGAGCAGGTGGCTTTTTTATCAGGGCTATGTCTTTCATTATTCATTTGCCAAATTACAAACTTTTAAAGTCTGCTTGCCTGGGCTGAATACCTCCTCCTTACAAAAGGGAGGTATTGAAAAAGGCTAATCTTCTCTTGTAGTTAATGGTAGACAAGTTCTTCCAGGGCTGATTGAAAGGATCAAAGTTAGGTTCCTGCTGAGTTGCTCTCTTCTTTCATTACTTCTGGAGGAAGTCAAGGGAGAGAAAACTCAGTTGACCGAAGTTGGCCTTGGTAAATATCCTTTTCAGGCTGCCCGAATTCTCTGAAGTTGTATGTGAGCATTTTGCTGCACCTTTTAGTTCTGCTAGTGCTGACCGGTCTGTGCACATATCAACCCCCCTGAGATACTTAACATACTTTAGCCTGGAGCTACATCATTAAAGTTGGATTCATTTTACTGCAATTGCTGCTCCTGGCTGAAGAACTAGCACTGAAACTGAAATCATAGCCCCTGTCTTGCTGTGCTCTTGGTGAACCCCGTGCTGGCCCTGAGGCAAGGCTGAGAAAGAAGCTGTCAGCCAGAAGCATGAGAAGCTAGAGGGGCAGGAGCAGGGCTGAAGCGTTTCAGTGGCAGTGAAACAGCACTAGTGAGAGGACATGGTAATCCTGATAGTTCGTATCTTTTTTGTGACACAAGGGAAGACAGGGATTGGAGGAAAACCAAAACAAACAAAACCACAGCAAACCTAAAACCCGCTAAATCAAACAAAAACCCCTTGGTTCTTCATCATGTCACCAAAACCCTTGCTTTTGTATGGTTTTTTTTTTACTTTTTTTTATGTATTGTTGCCCACTGCTTTTTAATTTCAGATTTCCATAATAAACCCTTTTATACTCAAATGTATGAGAGAGTGATGCCTTTGTGTGTTGAATGTGCTTTGACATAATTTATCTAGAACTTGACAGGGATGTCATCCTTGATGATTAAAAAGGCATTAATGAGATGGGTACTTGTCAAGACTGGATTATGGCCATCTCCATATTAGTTAAATGGCAATGGAAACAAATGTGACGCTCACATTTTTGCAATGAATTATTGATTGTTCTTGATAGAGGAAATAAGGAATTAAAATGGCTGGACCACAAAACATAAACACTCCTTGGTCTTTGACGTTACATCTATAACAATTCTTGGAGCTTAAAAATCAGGCATATTATGATGTAGTTGATGTAAGATAAAAAGCTGCATGTTATATGAACTCATGTCTCGTTAAAGAAACGTAGTTCAGTTTAGACAGAAAAAAATTTATGTGTGGGGTTTTCTTTTTGATTAAGCCATAATGTACTATGGTTTATGCAGTAGGCAATACTAAGGTTTTTTCAACATGTATACGGGAATTCTAAATTACCATTAGATAAACTGATAATAATTCAGCTAGATGCTAAGCATATGGTTGATTTACATCGATAAAAATTCTTGGAGCTTAAAAATTTAAGCATACACTAATGCTGATTTAATTTCCTAGCTATTTAGTTATCTGTTTTTATTTGACAAACAGAAATAGATGGTGTCTTGGGGAACCAGACCAAAATCTGATGTGTAAATACTTATCCTTACAAAATGCTTTATTTTGTGAAAGTCTCTTCACTGATTTTTATCTTGTAATGTCAAAACAATCAATGGGAAAATAAGATCTCAGGATGGTTCCTCTTACTTGCCTTTGGTTTGTTAATGAGCTCATATCTCTGTATCTGTAGGTTTTAATATGTATGTGTGAGGAAAGATGTACTGCAGTGCTGCTGCTGCTTTATGGGGCAGCAAGGTTTCAAGAAAACTGTAATTTTGAATGAATATTCTTTTACACACACCACTCCTCAATCTAATCTCAGAAGTATGTGATGGGAGATACAGTAAACATTTCCTGCACACCATAAATCTGTGTGTCTTCCAACAAAAGATAAGAAAACCAACATGTATAGGGTTTGGCATTTGCAGAATTCTGCCGGAGTATGGAGATATTACATGTGGAGTTACTTTTAGGGTATATTGCTCTCTAGAATTTGAAAAAAAAAATGTTTCTTTTCAAACTCTATTAGCTATTCCTCTCATCATGTAGTCGAAGAAGAATAGAACAGTTTTAATCACTTCTAATTCCACAATACAAACCACTGTTTCTCTTGCGCACATCAAATAGGTAGTCTTTATCTATTTTCCTGTTCATCACTGTACCTGTGTAGTCTCCTATTTGAAACCTCATAAATAACAGTAGCTTTAATTCCAAGACATGATGAATGAGTATGTCTGGACTTCTAACACTTGATAGAATAACTATTTATTTTCAGATCTTGTTTTTCAATCATTATTTTAGTAGTTAACTGCAACAAAATAGTAGTTAGGAAGATCCAGCACTGACATTAATGTTTCCAGTCTTGTGGAAAGTCAAGTGGTCTTCCATTCTGAGTTTTGCATTGCAGGACAGGGATTCCAGGATTACACTGTCCACTATGTAAGTAAATGATTCCTGCCTGGCTGCAAGGCAAGTATGTAGCAAGGGAGAACAACTAAATTTTCTCTCTCTTGATTCTTTTTGTTTCTTAATGGCATTATCTTGCGAATACTGCTCTCCATCTCCTCAGTTCTTTCTAGCTGTATGTGTCTTTTCATCACGGCAGGTAATTTATCTTATAAATATCTAAGCATAGATGTCTTATAACACACTTATGGATGTAAGCATGCCAAAATATCCTAATTAGTTTACAAGGAAGTGTGATCATCATATGTACAAACATTATCAGGCACATGATCACTTGTTGTGATTTTAACTTCCCCCATTTGGCAAGAACAGGAGATAATCTGCCTCGTCTTAAGCAGCATGAAGGGAACTAACTGTTTCCTGCACCCTGGCCAAGCAGCGACGCTGGCAGAGGGATCCGCTTTGCTTCTCTCACGATAGGATTACACCAGGAAAAAAATTCCAAGCAAAACCAAACAAAATGTGGAAGGGAAAAGGGGTGGGTGCGTACGTCTATGTGTTGTGATGGGGGGAGTAAAGACCGTTTCACCAAGAGTTGAGCTTGGTCATCTGAATATTTCAGCTAAATTAGCACTCAAGCTAATGAGAAGGAACTTAAATACCTTCTCAAGCTATAAAATAACTCTTGGCAGAACAGCAAAGCACAGACGTTTTCCTGGCTGGTTGGGTTGTGCCAGGTTGTGAACAGACACTCAGGTTTAGCAATGCACATTTCCTTTTTCATTGTAAATGGTAACTGTTAGAGTATTTGGCTTTTTTAAAATTATTCCTGTGAATGTAAGGTTTCTACATTTAGAGAGTGAGAAATACCCCTTTTTCCAGTTTTATGGTACTTGGGTGTTTTGCCTTTGTGAGTTTTTTAAAAATAATGAGGGTATTGTAAGATTAGCGTTCTTCTCTCCTGAAATCAGTAGGAAAACCTCATGAACTTGAGTGGGAAGAGTTTCAGGCCACTAATGGGTAGGAAAAACTGAACCATGCTCTGACACCAGTCTGGTTCCACTTGTGCCCAAGGCCACAGCATTTTCTCACTCCTGGGAGATTGGATTTGTCAGCCCCATGCTGGAAGCCTTGGGCTGACTGTAGCTGTTCCATGCAGACCTAAATATTGCCAAGTAGGAAGACGTCTGTTGCATATTCCTATGGTTTCTTGCCCATAAGAAGCAACTTGTGGGTAGATGGCGGCAGGCTTAAAAGTCTGGTTATCTTTAGGTTCAGTTGCAATGTCAGTTTTATCAGATCTGCCACAAAATTACAATTCAGAGAGAATACCAGGTTGGAAGGATTGTCTGGCCCAACCTTTCTTGGCAAAAGAATGGTCTAGAAAGATGGCCCAGCACCATGTCCAGTTGAGTCTTAAAAGTGCCCAAAGTTGGGGAGGCCACTGCTTCCCTGGGGAGATTATTCCAATGGCTGATTGTTCTCATTGTGGAAAATTTTCCTCTCGTGTGCAATCAGAATCTCCCAGGGTAACTTGTACCCATAAATATGGTATGTCATGTCATCACATCTCGGTGTGATTTAGCCCTTGCTGAGAATTTAACAAAGGTAGCAAGTTGTAAGGCTTTATGTCAGCATTTTGCAGCTGAATCAACACAAAACATTAGACTCACAAGAACTATTCTTAACACAAGTCCAAACATACAGTGAAAATTAAGTTTCCTTTAGAAACTCTCTCAAAATATGAACTTCAATTCCACTATTTTGTTAGATCCTATTTGGTTGAAGAATATTATGGGCATATAACTAAATATTGAGTGGAGAGAGTTGTGAGATAAACCAGGTTCTCTCTCCATCTGGTAGGTTTAAAAGAAAAATTATGCTAAATTAGAGGTTTATGGTATCATTTATTGATGGTATTTTTATGCTTCCATAACATCTTAAATTTGAAAAATATCAATGCCTCAGGAATCAAACTCATTTCTCTGTAGGTGTTAAAATTTCCATAAATGTGTAGCGTGAAATCTGATATATTTGTTTTTACTGAATTGAAATGTAACTGAGGCTCTATTAACTTGTTATAATCCCTTTACTAAATTGGGTTCTGCTTATTTTCTTACTGTTAAGTTTCACTATGTGCTGTATGTATTGCAAATATGTAACTCTGCAATTGACTGGGAATAGTTGTGAAGAGGTTGTTATGGTCTCTCTTGCGTAAGTAATACATCTTTAGAAAACAGAATTAGGTCATTCACACACACATTTAACAGTGATTTGACTCAAACAGAAGAACTGGAACTGTTTCTTTGCCCCCTGAGGAAAAGAGCAGTTCTTTGTGTACTAAAGTCCTCCTGACTTCATCGTAGACTATATGTTATGATTACTGTCCTTTCTTTAGAAGAATTTCAGACCTTTTTATACCAGAGGATACTTTTTTCCTTCCTATGAGACACACTGTTTGGCCAGGATAACTGCTATGACTGGGCACACTCAATGAGCTGAGCTCAAGCTCTTAAATTGAAGCTCGTAACTATTCACTTTGGAACACTTTTACAGTTAAAAATTCCAGAACAAAACTCAAGACACACAGTATGCTTCCCTTGCAGTAATCAGAAACTCACAACCCGAGCTATCTTGGAATTTTCAGTTCCGGAGAATCTTTCAACAAGGCTGTCAAGATATTCTGCAAATTTTAATTACATAGTACACTTGGATGGTAATTTACTTTCTCTGCTGGTAACTGAAGCACCAACAAGCTCTGGGGTATTGCTATGACTGCACACTGAATCAGTAATATAAAGAAATAAGAAATTCAGAAGTCCAGAATGCCATATGCTGCTATTGAACCACTATTTCTTTCAGTACATCTAATTAAATAACATGTAAAGGTTAGCTATACATCCAAAACTAGTAAGCGGTTTTATCAGTTTATATGAGAACAACTAAGAGAAGTCTTAGTTTTTAAAGGACCTCAGCGACACAAAATTAGTTAAGAAAATTGGGTGTGTTTCTGATGCAGGATGCTGGCTGGCTGGTTGGTGGCACTTGTCCCTATGAGTTTCTCAGTGAAGGCTTGAGTTGCTCAGTCTGTGTGTGTGGTTGTGCCTCTGCTCTGCAGGAAGCACTGCGTCAACACAGCTGTGGAAAGCCACGTGCTTGCTTAGATCTCAATGTTCTTCTTCTTCCTCACCACCCCTTGAGTGGCTTCAGTATGAAATGGCTGTTCAGAGTATTACATTTAATTCTCCTTTCTTTTGTCTACATAACACTCTGTTAAGACTGGTTCTTACTTGGGGACAGTTTTATATCACTTTCACGTTTTAAAGATGACTTCACGTGGCCTTAGGCTACATCCCCCACCAGTGGGGTGTGCCTCACTAGTGAGCTGGAAATAAGCTGTCTGTAAGCTACAATTCAAAATGTGAGCAGATAAACTTTGCCAGACCCAGTACTGGTTTTCTACATGGCTGGTTTGTTATCTTGGTGTGGGAATTTTGTGACAGTAGCTGTGACAGTTTTCCAAGAATCATGTCTATGAAAAGGTTAGAAGCAGCTATTCTGCACTTGTGTGAAAGAACATACAGGAGAATTTGTTTCCAAGTGTTAAAATCGGTTCATAGATATGCTGATCAAAACCAGAATAGCTTCATTAAATCCAGCATATATATTCTGGACTGGCATTCAATGAATACAGCAAATTGTCACATTGCTGCTTGAATATTTTGTTTCATGCTTAATACAATGTCCCTGACAGAGGAGAAATGTCTTTATATTAAAAAAAAAGAACCAAACACCCTGGACTGTGGTAGTAGGTTGCATAAGAATCTCAGCACACTGTAAAAATAAATATATGAAGTAATGCTAAAAGTAGCAACCGTCATATGGTTTAGTCATCCCTTAACACAACCAAGTTCATCCTGAGTCCAAGAGATAGTTATCCTATTAAAACCCAGTGTGATTACAGAGCTGTTTTCAGGAAAGAGGGGGGGAAAAGGGCTTGTCAGCTTTTGGCAGTGCTGAGGTGTTGGACTTTGATCAGAAACTTTGATTCCTGTGGATTCTATTACACAGGAAAGGAACTAGTCTTGGCACATCTTCTAACAGGTTATGAAAGATCTGTTGCTCATGCCCATTGGAAGAACTTTCTTGACTATCAGACATCTTGGTTTCATTAAATAGTTTCAGAGAAGTTGTGAATGAGAACTTGAGCATTCAAAAAAATGGTTTTAATAATGAGTTTCCAGGCACCATATTTATGAAGCATAAGAGAATAGCACTTTCCTGCCTGCCAGATATCTGGAAGGAAAAGTTTATTGAAGGTTACTAGTTGCTGTACTTAACAGGAGATTAAAACGCAGTAAGGGAATGGAAGGTGAAAAGTAATTTTAAAATACTGGTATGAAAACTAGAAGCTACTGTATCGGACTTATTTTAATAATCATATTAAACAATTAAAATGATTGAGATTTTCTATATTTTCTTATGTTTTACATTTACAGTTTGTATGATTTCATTCCCCTCTTAAAATCAATGTAGTAATATAAGTGGTCAGGTTTTTCTGTTTAACCCTCAAAAGGTTCCTCCAGGGAGCCATAGCAACCTTCCAGTAGCGAAAGAGGGTCAGCGGGAGATTGGGAGGAAGTCTTTATCAGGGAGTATAGTCATAAGATGAGGGGTAACAGCTTTAAACTGAAAGAGGGTAGATTTAGATCAGATATTAGGCAGACATTCTTTCCTGTGAGGGTGGTGAGACACTGGAACAGGTTGCCCAGGGAAGTTGTGGGTGCCCCATCCCTGGAAGTGTTCAAGGCCAGGCTGGATGGGGCTTGGAGCAACCTGGTCTAGTGGGAGGCGTCCCTGCTCATTTCAGGGGGTTGGAACTAGGTGGTCTTTAAGACCCCTTCCAGCACAAACCATTGAATGGAAAGCCCCTAGGCAGGCATGGATTTTCTAGAAGTTGGACAAATGTTGCTGCTTCCTCAGCACTGCCTGCTGCAGAGCGTCTTGCCCATGTGAGATGGGAAAGGCTGTGTATGATCTCCACTTACCAGCCAACCTACTTCCATGTTTGTAGATACAGCTGCAGTTTTCAGAGCTGTGGAGCTACTGCTGGCTGATCTCGGTCATATCCCAGTTATCAGCCACCTGAGGCCTCAATACTTCCAAAAATTCAGCCTTAGCTGGTCTTCCAAATGTTTCTCATTATACCAGAGTGTGAATTTAGAGTGTAATAGCTGTGTCTGATCAATTCCACATCCAGAACCTAGCAATAGGGGTGGCTATGCATGGAGTTAATCAGAAACACTTTCATGTACAGATAGCTAAACTAGTTCATCCAAGGTGATGGAGACTGAGAAACGCAGACTTTGGGATACTGTAAGCCCATGCTTTGTAACCTTAAGCTTTAGTTTATCTTTTTCTTTTAATAATGTTATTGTACTGGTTGAACAGTGTGGACTGAGCACATGTCTGCAAGTCTGTTCTGTGAACCTGGGATACCTTAAGATTATTCCAGCCATATGTGGAAAACTAGCCTTTCTGTGGGGAAGCAGACACTGCAGGAGAGGCATTGGAGGATTCTCAGTGTTATTTTATTTGCATTCTCTCTATAAGATGAGCATGTGTGAACTCAGTTTAAACTAGATCCTGGGCTCTAAGCCACACTGCCGTCTGTGCTAGCTAGTCAGGATTCAACATACCCAGACTTGAGTTAACCTTTTGCGTCTGTGGAGGTGAGGAAGTTTCAGCCAAGATTCAGTGAAAACATTAGACTATTGATAACAGAGAAAGGACCAGGCTTCTTTTATTTTTCATTAACTTTCTGGATTGAAATGGTTTGTTCTTATATCTGTAGTTGGAGATAATACTTAAACAAATTGCAGCCTTTGAATGAAGCTTGGGGTAATTGTAAGTTTCCATACAAAATAATAATATTAAAAAAATAAAAACGTCAGGACCTGACAGGAATTGGTGTTTTTGTTTTTCTTCTTACCATTCCAAGGCAGAATTATTCAGTTCAGCCTTGGGCTCGATTTTCACTTTGGATGATATAGCTTTCGTTTTAACTGAATGATGTTGTAACAGTTATTTAAGCCAAAGATGTTGTGTACATACTTTTTTTTTTAATCTTCTCTGGTTCAGAAACAAAGGAGAGAGTAAATTAAAAACATAAGGTTTGTTTTTGCAAAATATATCCTTTCTATGTTGTGTATACCATGATTTCACATTTAAACTTTTAACCAAAATCCATCATACTTAATGAAGTGCAGCATGCAGATCAGTGGTTTCAAATTTTCTGGTGTCTGTAAATCCAGTTCCAGCATCAGAGACTTTTTTCCAGTTGTTCTTTTGGTCTGTGAACCCTGATTTGAGAACCACTGAGTTTGCAGAACCATGGATATGGGAAACCTCAGTGATGAGGAATGAGCTCTTTGTTTGCAGGAATACCAGTTCCCAGTGCTGCCTTGGCTGGCGTCCTGGCTCTGACAGTGCATTTGATGGCATCAGATAACCAAAGTTGTAAAAACGGCACAGTAGGCAGATAATTTCTTCTTCACAACTGTTTTCACCCTGATTACAGATATTTAAAGATAGGTTTAAACCCATAAAACATAAGACTTTAATAGCCTTTCAAAATGTTATGTTAGTTTCACAAAATCCAAGTATCCTTCACAGCTGTGCAAGATATGTATGGCTGTCAAAACTTTAGATATATCTTTTTCTGTAAAACAATACTGACTGCTTCTTTATTTCTGAATTTCTCTGCCTCTGGTTTCATTGTATGACTTTGTTGTATTGTGAGTTAGGGGACTCGATTTTAACCTCTCTGTGCCGTTGTTATTTTACTTTTATATCCTAGCTGTTCTTCTTTTGCTTGAATAAAGCAAAAAGAAGTTAAAATTGCAGTCTCTTTATTGTTTCATGCTACCAGGTTTTTCCTGTGTCCCTAGATCAGAATGGTGTAGGTCAGATTGGTGGATGGACCGCAACAGACCATTGCAGGAGGTTTCCCTGTGTGTATAGCCTCTCCCTTTTCCCTTTCATGAAATCATGGAATTGTCAGAGTTGGAAGGGACCTCTAGAGATCATCTAGTCCAACTCCCCTGCTAAAGCAGGAACGCCTAGAGCACATCACTCAGGGCTGCATCCAGGTGAGTCTTGAAGATCTCCAGAGAAGGGGACTCCACGACCTCTCTGGGCAGCCTGTTCCAGAGCTCTGTCGCCCTCACCAGAAAGATGATTTTCCTCATATTTGAGTGGAACTTCCTATGTTCCAGCTTGAGCCCATTGCCCCCTGTCCTATTGCTGGAAACCACTGAAGAGAGTCTGGGTCCAACATCTTTCAACCCACCCTTTAGATACTTACAAACATAAATAAGGTCTCCCCTCAGCCTTCACTTGTGCAGGCTAAAGAGTCCCAGCTCCTTGA
>BJBW01006586.1:8497-49343 GCA_004320125.1 Scolopax mira
TGGGGTGATAAAAAATGGAAAGTCAGTGCTGAAAGCATGTTTATGCAGCCCGGTGATTCTTTGAAGTTTGGCTGGTTTTCATATAAGTCTTTAATGGTATAAGTTTATGCATTAAAAAATTAGTGAAAATTCATATTTATTGCATATATCAGGTACCAGATAGAAGTTTGAATTAATGATATAATTTTGAACTTGCCTGAAATAGGTGATGAATATACTAGTTTTGGGGTGGTAAAGTGGTTTCTTCGGTTTTGTTGATGGTGTGGGTTTTACCCCTTGCCATTGTCTTGGTCTGTGCTTTATTCCCTCACACTCCCAGGCCTCCTTCCTAGAGTTCAGTTTGGTGACTGAACAGAATTCCCTGAGTTTGGGCTCCTACCCTGTGCCCTACCCACGGGAACATATTGCCTTCCTACCCAGGTTACCATGTTTTTATAGGACTGTTCAGGCACAATTTTCATCTCCTCTTAATTCCAGGCAGCCAATCCCGGCTGTTGTCTGGAGGATTTTGTGCGGTGGTACTCTCCTCGGGATTACATTGAAGAGGAAGTCGTTGATGAGAAGGGAAATATAGTAATTAAGGGGGAGCTGAGTGCCCGAATGAAGATTCCAAGCAACATGTGGGTAGAGGCCTGGGAGACAGCAAAACCAGTCCCGGCCCGGAGGCAGAAGAGACTCTTCGATGACACTAGAGAGGCAGAGAAGGTAAAGAGCTCTGGGGCTTGTGACCCAGTTAACTTTCTATTTGGGAAGTAGTTTTGATCACTAATATATTGAATTTTCTAATGGTATAGGTGCTTCATTACCTTGCAGTTCAGAAACCAGCTGACCTTGCAAGGCATCTCTTGCCTTGCATCATCCATGCAGCTGTACTCAAGGTAAAGGAAGAAGGTAAATAACATTTATTAAAGTATTAAGTTACTTTAGGCTGAACATGGATGCAGTAATTACACCTTCATTTCTTTTTGTCCTAATAGAAGCAGTAGAAGATATATCTTCAGTTAAGAAGATTATTAAGCAGATAATATCCCATTCCAGTAAGGTTCTACGATTCCCAAATCCAGAGGAAAAGAAGTTGGAAGTAAGACATTTATACTGGTTGGAGCTGAAAACTTAATAGACTTTTACACTGTTCGTGGGAGCGCTAAAAGAGCATCTTTTTAATGTTCATTGTTGTTAAACTCCTGCAGGAAATCATCGCTCAGATCATGAGTGTGGAAGCTATCATCGCCAGGGGCAGGTCTCTGAAAGCAAAATTTGGGGTAGACAAATGTGAAAACCAGGACGAGAAAGAAGATCTACAAAGGTGACTGATTTTTTTCCTAAATATTTTTTCTCTCCCTTTTGTTTTTTCAAAGAAAACCTGAATTAGTTTTGTTTTCCTCTGATGGCCTTTTTTTGTAGTGTCAAAATGTAGGACAAAAGGAAGTGGTGATAATACAGGAATAATAAAGAATCCTATTTAGTAGGTGTCCCTGTCCCTAGGCTATCTAGAGATGTTAGATGTGGGTACCCTAATGCTCCTCTAAGTAACCATCTCTTTGAAAATATGTCATGCAGATTAATTTAATGGATTTGCTTTTATCTTGACAGTACTGGGGATTTAATTTATTTTTTCATGTATGGAAAAGGTATATTTGATGAACTTCGTTACAATAGAGGTAAAAAGATTAGAAATTCACTGTTTTTTTTAAGTAATATGGAATAAAATACCTTTTCTTATTCTAGTCTTCTTATTAATTTGAAATGTTACTGAGGAACCATATAAATGTAAAATTATGTAAAAAAGGCTTCTTGCTGCTGTGCTGAGAGGGAGAGAGAAATCTTTGTAGCACACGTTGGGAGCTCAGAGGACTGGTGCCTGACCAAAGCTCAAAAAAATTGTCATGTTACTTCTGAGTGGCTGACACCATGAAAGCTTTTCACATTGAATTTATACACCTCAATTAGAAGCCTGGGTTCTGCTTATAGTTAATTGAGAGAAGCAATCTTTTCTGAGGCTGAATTGTAACCCAGGTGTTATTTGCTGCTGGAGCTCAAAGCAAGCAGCTGTAGAATCCTGTCCTTCCTGACCTTACGTGGGAGGCTGCTGTTCAGCCTGAGTTTGACTCATGTTATCAACAGCTGCTTGTATGAGCATGAAGGACAGCAGCAAGGTAGGAGGGGACAGCTGAAGGGGTGGGGGGTGGTTAATCTTTAGGGTAGAGGGAAATGAGTCAATGAAAAGGTGATGATAGTTTTTGGGTGGGATGCTGAGAAACGTCAGGGTGTTTTCCTTAAACTTTTGAGAACTCCTGAGAGTCTCTCCCGGTTCTGGCTCTGTGCAGATGGTGTGAGGTGGAGACCTCCTCACAGGAAACAGTTCTGGTTTTAGATCAGCAAAACTGGATACAGCTGAGAATTAAACATGCCTTTTTCCTTTTCAATAATTTGTACCACCAGATTCGTAAACTGTCTCCTGGACCAGCCAGAGGTGTCAGTTATTGGTGCAGGAAGAGGACCTGCTGGTAGCATCATTCACAAGCTCTTTGTGAATGCTCAGAGGGTAAGAGCTTCATTGCTTTGCAGGCACTTCTAATTTAAGCAGTATAAGGCAAAAACTTACTGTAAAACGCCAGTTTATTTCGTCTGCATATATGCATGTATTGTTATAAATGTGCTTGAAGGTTTTTTTTGTGAGGTTCAACGTGATTTTTGGCAGTAATAGAACCTTGCAAAATGAAGGAAGAGTAAATAAGCTGGGATGTTAAACAATTAAAGCCAGCTGGGTAGGTAGAGGTGTCATTAATGTTTGATTTACATCAGATGATAAGATCAGTAATGCTATTATGGCAGAAATTTCTGCTTTATTCGAGTTACACAGTATGTGCAACATCACAGCAAGAACAATCAAGTGTGTTGATTGTCTCACATTGGAATGTAGAGAAACATATCATTATATGAAATACTTGATAAGGAGTAACTTTTTAGACTGAGTCTTAAACTTGGAATACTTGAGATTTCTTCTGTGGAAACTAGTCAGTTCTTTTCCAGTACAACTCTACATTCAGTTGACTTATTGCCAGTGTTGTATGTATTTTCTGGGAACCTCTCCCCAGCCTGTATTGTTATAAATAACTTCCTTTTTCTCTTAAGCAGTCTTTGTAATAATTGGCCTTTAAAGTATTGATTTCCAGGCTTAGACTGCAGTCAGTTAATCACACCCGTTCGTAGCATCAAATTATCTAACTGAAATTTAACTGCAGTGATAATAACAAGGCAGCATGGTACTGCAGACATCTTAAAGCCTGAAATCCCCTTTGGAAATCATTGCTGGAAAAATATCATGATTGGATATTAAACACTTGGAAGCTATGGATGCTTTTATAAGAATCTCTAAAAAGGACCATTCTGAAAACAGAACATGGTTATTCTCAGAAATGACAATCAGAATGTTTATTTTATCACTCTAGTTTCTAGGGAAAATCTGGTTGCAAATCTCAACATGTCAACCAGCCTCACTTACAGACTTCCCTGTAAAGCCTGAGGTTGTCCCTGTAAGCGTGTACAAGCCTATGTGCTTGCCTTTGTAATATCCAGTAATTATGTTTTTAAAGCTGAGTAGGAGTTACTAGTGTTAATTTTCAATAAAGATGCATGTAAGTATTTAGGGGTTTGTTTCTTCTGAAACATCAATACCTAAAGGTAGGTTACAGGCACTTCCCACTTGGAGGTCGTCGCTGGTAATTTTGACTTCTTAGTGGGACAGGAGGTAACTTGCTACAGAAGCCCCTTGCGTTTAACCCACTGGGAGTTATTTCCGTAGAGAGCTGTTTGGTTGGTAGAAGGTGAATGTCTTCCTTGTTTGTTTCCTTTTGAACCTGGCTGCCTCTCCGAGTTGTGTGAAATGTGTTGTTATGATGTTCTCAAGCTTTCCTAGGAAGGTTACGACAGCAAGTGCATGCTCTTGGGAGTAGAGTGCATGATGTCTCTTAAACCTGCAGTCTCCTTCTAACCTCTTGTAAGTCACCTCTGACTTGCCTTTGTTTCTATCTTTCATCCCTGGTTCTTTTCTCATCCCTTTCCAAGCTGACTGAATCTTCTGATGAGGTAACCAACTTTGTCCCTCGTTTCCTGCTCATCTTCCCTAGCTGCATAGAGTTCAACCTTTTGGTAGATCTAGCACAGCAGCAGCCTGGTTTAGTTTTAATCTGTTGTTCACATGTTAAGCATAAAAATAATTTTGTGTTTCCAGAATGGTTTTTCCTCATTCACAGACTATTTTTAGAGCCTAACAGGTAGTGAAAAGAGAGAGAAATCTTTTTAAAAACAAACCAAAACCAACCAAGCAAAAAATGTTTCTTCGAGTGACTGTTAACGTTTTCTGATGCTGAAATATGTGGCCTTGCCTTTATATTCTTCTCTATTGCTTTCCCTGCTGTTGTGTTTTGTATCTCAAAGAGCCAGATGTTTGGGGGGGGTCAGGTAGAGATGGACAGTCCCTGAATGTTACAGTCCTACACACCAGAACTTACTGACACCACTGACAGTGGTGTTCTGGACAGAGAGGGTCGGGGAATAACTCTGATAACTACATGAAGGAATGTGGCAATGGGGAGAACCTTCTCTGGTTTCCTAGAACTGCTCTTGTGGGAACAAGTGGCACTTGTCCCTGGTGACTTTTCCTGTGGTGCAGGTCCCTGCTCCTGGGGCAGAGGGGTGGGAGCAGTGGGGCAGCTGAGAGGGGCTGCGAGGGTTGTCCAGTGGGTTCTGCCACTTTTATTAGGCCTTAAATTAGGACCCTATATATTTCTACTGGTGTTTGTATGTGTGTGTGTATATATATATATGTATATATTTGTACTTAGGGAATGCTCATTGGGCTGATTGGTGGGTGCCAGCCCAGTTCCAGTGTTCAGACTCTCCTGTTGCTGCTTAATGGCTCTGAGGCACTGGGTGCTGATGGAGGTTGCACAGCATCTCCTCATCTTGACAAAGAGGCCACTTTGTCAAGCCTCTCTCTGGCCATGAAAGTATCGAGGTAGTGCTTTGAGTCTGAAAAGGCTGGTGACTTTTTGTGAAGACTCCAGTCGTGGTACTGGTTGTTTGTAAAAGGAGGCCAGCTTGGCCTGGTGTAGCCACATCAAGCTGAGGGGAGCGCCCTGCTTCAGAAGATGCATTTCATCAGAAAATCAGGACCTTAACCTAGGCTGAGCTTCACCATCCACACATGAAGGTTCTTCCATTTGGTTGTGCACAGCTTCTTTCTTGACATCCCATTAGTGTCTTGCTCTGTGTTCACGTGAAGCCTTTTGACGTGTTTTACCATTTCTAATCTTCCTCTGTTCCTCTTAAGAAATATTTTTTTCTGGATCCTACAATTAAGAAACAGCTTGCTCTGCAATTATACCTCTGCCCTTCTTTAAGGTTTCGGCTGTGCCGCCGCTTGATGAGGATCTGAGGAGGTCGGGGTCACCAGAGGAGCGACGGCTCAGCGCGGGGGCCGTTTCTGATTTCCCCCCGCCCACGGGCCGTGAGGTGATTTTGCGCACGACTGTCCCCCGCCCCGCTCCTTACTCCAAGCCGCTGCCCCAGCGCATGTACAGCGTGCTGACCAAGGAGGACTTCCGACTCGCAGGTGCCTTTTCAGCAGATACCACCTTCTTCTGATGTCACCAGCCGCGTTACCTTGCGGGGCTCCACAAGTAGCGTGCTCTTCCTTTTCCTGCCGGGAACTTAACGCGGATTGACTGGATTGTGGCGAGGAGAAAGTTACGGGCCTCGTTAGTGACACAGTGTCACATTCCCAAGGACAGAGCTGACCTGGCAGCTGAGAAGGATGCCTGTAGCACCTCTAACTTGAAGGTCTGGAATGGCTCCACAAGTAGTTTTAATCCGATCTTTGGTGAAGAAAGTTTAGCAATCTTCTCTCTGTCCAAAGGGAGCGTATTAGTATTTTTTTTCCCATAGTTTGTTTCATAAGGGACATGAATGGGCTGTATGCAAATAATTCATGGTGAAATTCATGCAGAATGTGCTGCTTTACAGTTCTTAATCAGACTTGAGCAAGTGATAGTAGCCTACTTAAATTGATGTGCAAACATTAATTTGTATTTATTGCCAATCATCAATATTTAGCCCGGTATTTTTTGGTCAGTCACTAAGTTGCAAATATTTCTAAAATGTCATTAATTTTACTCAGAGTATACAGTACATTCTGATTCCTGCTAAACTCTCCTAGCGTTGCAGCAGATCCAGAAGAATCTTGTCTTGGACATTTCTCCCAAACAGAAAGAAGTATCTTAGGGGCTGTAACTGGCCTGGAAGCCTGCTCGCCTTAAGTGGATCGCTGACGGTTTTGGAGACTTTCCATCCTTCCCTGCATGCAAGGGCCAAAGCTGGGTGTAAAGGACAGGTACAGGGGTGTTTGGCTGTAAGCAGGTGCCTGGGATTTACAGAGAGTGTTTGAACACAGACGGGGGCTTTGGTCTGATACGGTGAAACAATTCCATTGCCTGCTGTAGATGAACCCCCCACCCCGGGGTGTCACGCAAACACTACGACCTGTGTGTGCCAATGTTGCTTTACAGTCACCCTCCTGTGTCTTAGTGAGAATCAGCAAAAGATCAGCGTTACTTTACAAAGTGAAATGTAAAAACAGCTACGGTATTGTTGATGTTATTCAATAAATCTGAACTTATTATTGGCTCTCAGGCTTCAAGTACTAGCAATGGTTTCGTCCAAGTACTTTTTAAATGGTATCCTTGCCTCATTTGACCTAGGAACAGCATCATTTGTGACTGTGACTATATAAATACAGAAAGTTAAGTTCTGACTCAGATAGTTGGGGCCCAGGTGTTACCCTGAAACTCCTTGGAGGGGATGGGGCCAGGGTGAGAGTGTCTCCCCCAGATAAAGCTGTATGCAGTAGAGTGACAGCACTTACTACTGCCTTACGGTATTCAGACAGAAAAAGAATTACAAAAAAAAAGCATGGGGAAAAAGCCAAATGTATTTATTTGAAGTAACTGTAAAGCCACATGAACAATCCAAAATAACCAGTAACTCTGCAACCTTATAACAGAGAATGAGACTCCAGCATTCCCCAGGAACTACCTATGCTGAGATAATTGGTAATATGTATTGTATATGTAGGTCAGACCCAGTGCCAGCAGTCGGCCTTTTGGGGCTGCTAGTGATGGTTTGTGGGTATCAGGCAGTTTTAGAAGAGACCAATCTCTCTCTCACTTGTGCTATTTTTGTCACAACAGATGTCAGAGCCTGTATTTTCTGCAGTAATTATGATATGTTGAACAAAGAAAAGAATTTGAACTAAGATACTTTCTTGGTCTATAGCGTTCCCAGTACAGCTGAACCCTCTTAAGACCAACAGACATTTCAACAAACTTCCTCAAATTGCTGCAGCTCTAACACCAGAATTAGTGTTAGCAACCAGAAAACACCAATGCTTTAAAATTGCATTAAGGTTACACACAGAAATTTAGCTTTAAACCACCAGGTCATAAAAATATAACCACGATCAATACCTTGGATGTACTCACCCAAGCCCCTCGGACAATCGGTGTTATTAGTGATTCCTTGGTTTTAATTTTGTGTGTTCTTCCCTCTACTGACAGCATGATACAAGGATTTAGGTGCAGGGGGCAGACACTGTAACTCCACTCGTTCCCATGTTACAAGGTAAGCGAACGCATGTTATGTTTTACATCTTCACCAAAAATTTTGTGATGTCACCACCGTACTTTGTAGCCAAGGAGCGTCTCCTCAGCTGGCTTCTCTCCCTGGCCTGTTTGGCAGTTCTCTGGGAAGGGAAAGACAGGGCTGGTCAGTAAGTGGTGTCATTCAGCAGCAGTGTGCCCCATTAGTGCACAGTTAAACTTCAGCCTCATTTTGCAACATAATAAAAGGCAAATGTGCTACCAGTAGGTGGAGGGAGGTCATTCTCCCCCTCTACTCTGCACTGGTGAGGCCACAACTGGAATACTGCATCCAGTTCTGGGCTCCCCAGTTCAACAGAGACAGGGAAGTGCTGGAGAGAGTCCAGCACAGGGCAATGAAGAGGTTTCAAGGGTTGGAGTATCTCCCTTATGAAGAAAGGCTGAGAGAGCTGGGACTTTTTAACCGGGAGAAGACTGAGGGGAGACCTTATTAATGCCTATAAGTATCTAAAGGGTGGTTTGAGGTAGGAGGGAGCCAAACTCTCGTCAGTGGTTCCCAGTGACAGGACAAGGGGCAATGGGCTCAAGCTGGAACATGGGAAGTTCCACTCAAATACAAGGAAGAACTTCTTTAGGGTGAGGGTGCCAGAGCCCTGGAACAGGCTGCCCAGGGAGGTCATGGAGTCCCCTTCTCTGTAGATCTTTCAAGGCCCACCTGCGTGCAGTCCTGAGTGATGTGCTCTGGGCAATCCTGCTTTGGCAGGGAAGTTGGACTAGATGATCTCTAGAGGTCCCTTCCAACTCTGACAATTCCCTGATTCTGGTGACATTTTCCCAGATCCAGAGGAAACTTGCACGGTAACTGTTCAGTGCTCCCTTTTGTTTTGGCGGTGTGGGATGGAGAGGGCTGAGGAGGAGCCCAGTGATGGTCTCCTGTTGCCCACCATCTACCAACACCACCTGGGAGAGGGATTCTGGCTACACCCAACTGACCTCTCTGTGGCAGAGTGTGCACAGCGTCTGAAGGTTTTCCAGGGAGCACTGTCCTCCTCCACTGTAAACGGGCTTGATGTGGTCCACCTGCCAGAACTGGCCTTCTGCTGGGCTCCTTATCATTTCATTCAGCTGCAGGAACAAAGGACATGACACAGGAAGCATTAGCTATTCCTTCTCCAACTACATGTGTGTTCTATCGTAAGACCAGAGAATCAAATGCTGATACCCAAACCAACCTACACAAGTAAAAAACCGTGCAGCAGCTTGAAGAAGGGGACCCCAACGAGGGATTTGTCATTTTAAGTTTTTGGTGAAGACAGTGGGAATTGGAACAACGAGCACTGAGAAGCCTGAGGTGCTTAAGTCCCTTGTCAGCTTTCCAAGGGCAAGGTGGACACAGCGTGGAGTTGTGCTCACTCCACAGGCTGCAGGACTTCTTGGCTCCGTCTGTCCACGTGCACTACCTTGTTTTAAAAAGCTACATCTGACCCAGCCCATCTCACACGTACCAGAAGTGACAGAAAATGACCTTTTCTTTGGCAAGTTTCAATGAGCGTCTGCAGAACTTAAACAATTCGGAAACAGTAACTTCTGACCATTTTAAGGTGATGCTGAGAGGAGCTGCAACAATGGGCTTTTGTTAAGCTCCTACCAAACATCCTGCAAAGGTGGAATAAGCTAGTACTGCTTCACTACGTCCATTCCTGAACTGTTTCATAAAGTTCATTAATGAAGTGCATTTCAGGCACAACCAGCTGCAATATTTACAGCCCTAAAGAATCAAATTCTCACGCCCGTTCCTTCTGGAGATGAAAAATGTGTTAGAAAACATTGAGATTTCTTTGGTTTCCTTTGGTTGTTATTTCTTATTCTGTTGGTGCCTTCCATCTTAAACCCGTAAGAAGAACATTTGGGATTTCTCTGAACTCTGTGTGACAGGACGACGTGGATTAGCTATTTCTGCTTGAAACCCAGTACCGTTACCTGCCCGAGTGGGAGGTGAGACATCCAAGAACTCTCCAGCAGCTCCTTACGCCGACTCTTGGGCGCGTCTCTGATGCTGAGATAAAGCTCCTGGGCGTTTTGCTTACAAAACTGGCAAACGCCGCGTTCGATCTCAAACACTTTAGTCCTGAGGTAGCTCTGGCTGGAGCGAATGGAGAAGTCCTCCTGGCAGGCGTAAGAGCAGAATCGCGTGTCCCAGGCAGGGCAGCCTGGCCCCGGCCGCGCCGCTGGCTGCTGGCAGCTGAGGCAGAGCGGGTTCCCTTGGCTGTCCAGGGCTTGCAAATAGCCCTTGGGCGGGGAGGAACCTTCAGCGTCCATCTGCTCTGGCTGAAGAGCTGACAGATCTTTGCCATTTTCCAAAAGCAACCTGTTTGCAGAGACCAAAGCAGAGCTGTTAACAGAGGCGTTCAGCAAAGGGTTCAGTGGGGTTTTGTTTGGTTGGTTTTTGTTTGTTTTTCTTTTAAGCACTGTGTATTTCCCTCAGATAACTTCTATGCTCTGAAATACCCATTTCAGTTGAAATACCTTGCTCGGATTGATACCTGCACAGGGCAAATCATCCACTTGGTTTAATTTCCATTTAAACATAATTTGATAATATAACATTATGACAGATGTTATACAGGTTTAATATAAAACATGACAGATTTTCCTTTTGCCCATCTTGCTACACTTAGGCATGTACACTGAACTATTAGCTGAAATAATGCTGTGTTTATAAAGAAATGGTGGTTCCTGTCAGGCAAGCACACATACAAATGTAAAATGTTTCACAGCCTCCTCTTTAACAGAAGGAAAGAGTCCCAGGAAACACCCTGGTTTCTCTGACTTTCAAAGCTGCCTACCGATTTCCTGCTCTAAAGGAGGCTTACCTCCAGGCATGATACACAATGCATTTTTAATACAATTTTCTAAAAGGCCATCTTCTGTCTAGAATTTTCATGTTCTCTTCTCCTTTTTTTTCTAAATTTTGAGGCAGAAAAGAAGAATATTTGGTTTCCCCAATTTGCTCTTGACCTTGCAAGCAGACCTGAGCTCGTTTTTTCTTTTCTTTAACTGAATCATGCAACTATTTTCTTGTTTCATTTTAATTAGATTCAGTTAATTATAGCAGCAGACACCAGACATAATCTAAATTGTTAGAAGAATAAAATATATCTCATTAGCACTACAGCACGTTTCTTATCTAAACACTGCACTTCAGCAGGGTAAACATTCATAGCAAATAATTTTGCTTCCTTAACAGTGGAGAAGCAGCTTAATCACCTCGTTGCGTTAATAAACTTACTTTGTGGAATGACCCGATTGTTCAATAGAAGCACTTTCATTCTTCAGACAAACCCCACTTCCTTTTGAGATGAGGCGCACGCTGCCCCCGCTGCTGCTGGCTTTGCTGAGCGAGGCTGCTGCTACATCCTCCTTGGTCACATACCTGCAATAAGTCACAATTCTGTCAATTTACTACGAAGGGAACAATCTCCCCTGAAGAATCTCTCCACTCTTGGCTGCAGCAAGATTGGTACAGCACGTTCCCTAAAACATCCCCCGTTTCCCGGATGAGAAATGAGTAAAGGTTGGGAAAACATGCTTCATAATTTTTCCTTTTCCTGAACCCAGATTCATCTCTAACCAGCAAACAGATGGGTTGTTTAGATGTATAAATATGAAAATGAGAGCAATTTTATCTTGCCCCGCAGTGAAATATGAAAGCTGTTCAGTCTCACTGAAACTCTGGGCTAATCCAGGGAGGTTTACAAGCTCTGAGGGAGTCTGTGCTCCGTTCATTTGAACTCACTTCTTTATTTTAATGTAAAAGCATACAAAACAACACAGCTCTTGGAATCGCTTCACTCTGATCATTCTTTTGAAAACCACTATTCAGACATATGCCAAACCCTATATATACCTTCGAAGATGGCTGTAGGTCTCAGCAGATTTTCCAAACCATTTTTTCCTACTTTTTATGGAATAAAACAATCCATCAACAGCTTAAGAAACACTTACTACCTGCTGATTCTCCTTCTATTACCAGGATTACAAACTCTATTTACTTGAATTCTCACCTGCAGCAGAAATAAAGTCGCCCTGGGGAATTTAACAGCAGGGAGAGAGAGGAATGAGAAGGTGTTAGGCAGTTTGCAGAGACACCTTGGTGAGATAACCTGAGCGCAGGAGAAGTTTTGTGGAGGGCAACGACAACACTGATGCTGCAAATGTCTGTGAGGGAAGGCAGTGTATCAAAAAAAGGAAAGAAAGTGGAAAAAAGGTAAATTTAGATTTTAACAAGGATTAAACACTAGCCCCTTTCAGTGACACCCAGCAAGGAAAACAATAGCATTGAGAAATATCATCCACAGAGAACAGAATTGCTTAAATAAAAATGAGTATCAGAAAGGGTTGGAGCAGGCTGTGAATTATGAATAAAGAATTATTTTGTCGATGGCAAATAATGATTTATTCCTGCTTCCAGGTGGAGAAAACAACAAGATTCTTTGACCTTACTTTAATTCTGAGTCCCTGAGGTCATGATTTTTCCTCAAAATGTTCCAGATGTTGAAATAAGCAGCCAGAACAGCTGCTGAGAGGGGCACAGTGCAGGTTTACTGATGTGCTTGGTTGCCGAGATTTGTCCTGATGAGACAAGCCATCACCCAACAACCCATCCTTCCACTGAAAGTTACATTTAAGCATTATCAAACTTCCTGCAGCAATTAGTTAAGAGGAATTAAAAGTAACACATACCTTTTAGTGCTGCTGAGCGCTGACTGCTTTTTAGACAACTCCTCGGCAGCGTGAAGAGGGCTACAAAATATCTGGCCGCTCTTTCTGACAATCCTCTGCTTCATGGCTGTTAAACGACTCCACTCTTTCACAAACCTCAGGATCTGGTGGAGAAGGTTATTGTCAGCAGCACGAGAGGCGTTACACAGAACTATTTAATTGCAGTGAGAGAAAGCTCTGAATGAAAACCTTCACAACTGGATGAAAACAGCTGTTATTATCAGAGAGAGTCCCTCTGGGTCACTTTCACACAAGCTGCAACCCCCACCTGCTGAAGAATTCTGATGGCTTTGGCATCATCTAACATAATGGGTTTCCTATGATAGGTGTGTTGATCCAGAAGGCAGAAAATAAGGCCAGAAATGACCTTGACCAATCTAAGGTATAGCAAGAGAAGAAGGGTTTCTTGATAAAGCCTTTCTTGCCTAAGCAAGACTTTGCTAAAGGGTGAAACAGACACACGAGTTTTCTTCTTACAGCAGACACTTTCCTCTTGCACCAGGCCTCCCAGAAAAGGAAAGTTTGCTCCTAATTACTTGAATTGGGTTTACATATGACATATTTAATTGGGTTTATGGACCACTTTCCTTCTTTCCTCTAAACTTCTGATGGATACATTCCTAACACTAGATTAAGTGTTACAGCCCCTGATGTCAGCGTGAAAGGCCAAGCTACAGGAAAATGGGAAGAGCTGTTCAATTTGACTACATATTTCCCACACAAGTTTTCCAACCTGTAAAATTTTAACAGAATCACTGACGTATTTGCTTTGAGGTTAAAACACTCCTTTACAATAGTACAGTGTGAGAAAAACATGCATAATAAAAAATTATTTTAGTAAACTAGTGATTAATAATGTGAGAAATCAGATCACCAAATGATCTCAACCACACATCTGTTTTTATGGCAGTATTGCCATCCTCTTTGCTGTGGCATTTCAGCACAGCACACCAGATCCATGACTAGCAAGTAGAGATGTGCTTTACCATCAAAGTATTCACAGGACATTAGTTTCGAGCAGTTTAACCTGCAATTCATCTTCTTTTACAGCAATCTCATATTGACACAACCACAGGATCCCAAGGAAAAAACTGATGAACTGTTTAACAATGTATTTTATAATGGAAATAGAGAATGTGGCAGGATATTGCTTTCCTTTTCTTATTTTGTATTTACAATTTGAAAGAAAATAAAATAAAGAGGCTTGAAGGATCTTAATTTCTGGTACTGAATCTTAGTTTTTTTACATGCTAGGAAGCCACAAAAAAAAAACCCCAAACAACTTTTGGAACTGTAGACTGACAGGACTGGTATCACTCATGAATTTTCTCAATAACTAACCACAGAAAAGTGAGGAAGTAAGGGAAAAAAAATCCTATATAGGATTTTAGAATTTTTAACATGGCTGCTTGCTTTAGGAAGTGTGTAGGGAAAAAATTATTTCATCCCATCCTCATCTCTACAACGGAAAATAAATGGGAGTAATAATATAACAACTGAACAAGTGGTTTGTTTGGATTTTTTTTCCCCACTCCCTTTTTTCCACTCTTTTCTTCACTGACTTGCAACTACCTATAGCAGTCAGTATCACACTGTTTCTGACCACGGACTATAGGAGGAATAAACACTATAGGAAGAATAAGCAGTACAGGTTTAATTGTGACTTTAGCTTTATCCAGGAACGAACTTCCTGACTCCAAGATTATGACCTGGCAATGAAGTTCTTTTCCTCCTTGGAGTATTTTTGCATGGCAAATGTACAAGTGTACAGATGAGTCTCACTTCCCCAGAGTCAGAGGAGCAAGAAAGAAATCAAAGAAAGGGCAGGATATAATGGAAACAGAAACAAGAAGGTATTTCCCTGATTCTTTTTGGGAGCATTTACTAATACGGATCTTCTAACCCAGAGGAGAAGGCCGAGGGAGAGGGACAGGGACAGGATGTTCCATAAGGCAGTGCTGCTCAGTGCCCACAGACAGGGGATTCTTAACTTGTCTTTTCAGTCTAGCAAATAGCTTTGAAATCCTCCTTTGGCAACCTCTGTGTTACCCACTCATTAGGTGCTTCACAGAACTGTTGGCTGAATCAGTCAGGTATCTCTCCTACAAATCTATGTTCCAGCCTTGCTGGAGAACCTACCAAAAGTAATCAGTTTTGCTCCCACATGACAGAATCTGATTCTCCTAATTATATTTCTCTTTAAATGGAGAAAACAGCTAAGAAAACTATGTTAAGCAGATAATGTTGCACATCAAATTTAAATTACGGATTTTCTTACTTGAGTACTTGGATTGACAGTGTTAATGTTCTCCTCAAACACCACTATGGACACGATCTTATTACTGAAACATCTCTCAGAGGAGATATGTCCCTGAAACAGGCTACCCTGAGAGGTGGTGGGGTCTCTGGAGACATTCCAAACCAGCCTGGACACGTTCCTGTACAACCTGCTCGAGGTGGACCTGCTTTGGCAGGGGCGTTGGACTAGATGATCTCCAGAGGTCCCTTCCAACCCCATGGGATTCTGTGAGCCGTGCCCCACGCTGCTCTGAGCGAAGTAAGAAGTGAGAGTGGAGCCCTGCTCAGAACCGCAGCTCTGATACAATCCAGCACATTCTTATTCCTAATATGCCTAGTTTAATTCATAACCTTTAAAGTGCGATTTTGTTGACTTACGAATGTTAGTTACTAATCCTGTATGTGAGAAATTAAATCATGTCTGGTTGGTTCCATCTACCAAAATGTTAACAGGAGGCATGAGAGTTTGCCAAAGTAACAGACTGCATAATTAATATTCTAATCAACGTTTAGAAGATCTGCTTGTATTGATGAAACTGTGCCTAGATCACAGAATCACCTAGGTTGGAAGGGACCTTTTATGATCATCTTGTCCAACCAATGAAAAGAAAAACCACAAAAAAACCCAACCCCACAAACCACACACCACATCCAAAACACCACCAACCCAGCACTAATCCATATCCCCGAGCACCACATCAACTCGTCTCTTGAACACCTCCAGGGATGGTCCCTCAACCACCTCTCTGGGCAGCCCATTCCAATGCCTGACAACCCTTTCAGTAAAGAAATATTTCCTAATATTCAATTAGGAATTTCCTAATATTCAATTTAGGAATATTCAATTCCTAAAATTCAATATCCTAATATTCCTAATATTCAATAACCTGAACCTCCCCTGGTGCAACTTGAAGCCATTACCCCTTGTACTATCATCTGTGACTTGGGATCCCAAGGCCTAGAAGTGTTCTGCATTTATTTTAGAAAAAAATAAGTCAAACCCCTCCACATCAAATATTGCATTACCAGTAGAATTTGTTCTTACCAATAAACGATTTTGTTTCTGCTGGAAAGTTTCTGGTAAATCCTCCCAGTTATCCAGCTGTATGTCCAATGGGATGAAATTATGATTCAGTGGTTCACCATCCTAGACAAGCAAACAGTTTTGTTTACAGATGTCATGCAGCACAATACAGAAAAAAGATTTATCAGTTTCAAGTGAATTATCCTCCCTTCCTACTAAATTTAGTCCCTCAAGGTGAGATTTTTCCAGGAGCAATGAATAAGCCCTAAACACATCATAACATCACAGATGCAAGAAATACAATTGACATTAATAAATCTAAAAGTAAATGGGGTGAAAATTTTAACTTTTAATATATCTGAATGTTTTCCTTCACAAATAGTAATTAAGAAACTGAAATTATAATCCTCTTGACTGAACTTCCCAGGGATCTAAATGATTGTAGACTGGAGAACGTTACTTTATTACAATTTAAAATCAGAATCTCAGATAGACCATTGTTTATTATACTTAAATTCTTTTTTTAAAAATGTCTGAACAAGTTCTCTTCCAAATAATTTTTAAGAAACAAGTGGTCCCTGGTTCCTGAGTACATATGACCCAGGAACTTACTGATGATTCGCAAACATTTGAGAGAAGGAATGAAAGCAGAATTCGCCCATGTCTCACGGTGCAACTCTAATCCAAGCCAAAACCAACCAGTTGCCCAAATAACATCCAAAACACATCTTTGTCTTAGAATAAAACATGGGAAGCTAGGAAACAGTGTACATTTTAACTACATTAAACAAATTTTCAGATACAAGAGGTCACTCTTTTTAACTTTTTCCTGACTGTATCAGTTAGTCTAATAAAAATGTATTATCTCAAGGACTTGTGCTCAGCTTATGATGTTTTGCAGTTGCACCTGAACACACTGACTCATTCGGTAGCTTTGAAGAAATTTTCTCAGGGAACTTTTCTATCCCTTGAAAGAAGGAATTGGAAAGTTCTGACATCTCCTTAAAATATGACCTGGAAAATTACCAGCTGCTCATTTCTGAACTCCCAGTACCACTGCAGATTAATGACAATGTGTTTTATTCAGGAAGTTATACACAGCACCAACGTCTAGCCTTTTGAAAATGTAGGGACAATATTTTATTTATTTATTTAGTCTGTCAGGATTCACTGTCATTTTTATTTTAGTCTTGAATGTTCTTCTATCAAAAACATTTTATGATAAGATACTATAATAAAAAAAGAAATCTTAACAATGATCAATTGCATTTCTAACGGATGATCTGAGCATACAGCAAATGCATTAGCTCCATTTTGTAAGCTAAGAGATGTGTTACAAGTTCTTTATCTAGGGAATTACTATTTCATTCCACTGAGAAGAACTAGAATGATAAACTACCTAATTTTTGTACATTTCAGTTAATACAAAAATACTGGTCTTTTTATAAAAGTATAACAAATGGAAGTATACACACACATTTCATAGGACAACATTTTACTTTACTTATTATAATTTTAGAATGATAATAAACAGGCATATTTCAGGTTTACCTTTGTATAGAGGTGAATTCTATCAGTATTTCTGCTTGCACAAAACATAAGCCCATCATATACTGGAAATGTGTCTGATTTATCTACAAGTCCTGTAAAAAGAAAAAAATGTTGACATGAAGAAATTTTTTTCTTCATTCATTTCATTCAGTCTACTCAGATACTCAGACATTAAAAATAATATTATACATGCTTTTAAGAAGTTATTTCTGAAATTTCCCAGTTTGGTGTACAGGCAAACACATTTTTGTATGAACACTGTAGATCTATCTATCTTTTTTTTCTTTTCACCCCTCAAGTGTTCAACAAGGACCAAAACCCAGATGAATACATACACCACATGAGGATTCTGTACCTAATTCCAGAACAACATAATAAGACACACAACTCAAGCTAGTAAGATATTTGTGTCTTTTATTTTTCTGTTTCTCCTGAATTCCCTGTCATCAGTTTTGCCTGTGGCTGTCCTGAACACAAGTAAATGCCATCACAAGTTTCAATAAAACTATACAGGTTCACAGTTGCTAGTTTGACACAGTTCTTAAGTCAGCCAAAAATCCTGTATTGCTTCAGGAGTTGCACGGAAAGGCTGGGTCTATCCACCATCAAAATTCAATAAACTTCCCAGGCTAAAACAAAAAAGGTAGGTGCTAGCGTATGTACTTCTGCCTATCTTTGCAAGGTGTAGGGTTTTATTTAAAAGTTATTGTTCATGCCAGAGGCATTTAATACAGGTTTGGATATAAACTTTCTTTCATAGGAGTCCCACTTTACCTTTTCCACACTTTTTTTCATTTTCTTCATTTTCAGTTTCAATAGTTTCCTGTTCACTCATTTCAACAGATTCCTGGGTCACCATTTCCCCAAAATCTTCACTTCTGTCTTCAGCATTGTGCTCTGCTCTCTCTTCAGTTCTCGTGGACTCCTTTGACTCATCTTCCTCAGTCTGGCTCATGGGAGCTTCACATTTTCTCTCAACTGTAGATGAAGAATCAAGAAAAGCAATTATTTATGTTACCTGTACTAAGAGGTACCTAATCAAAACATATCTGAAGACAGGAGTATGTAATGTAATTGAAATACAAAGAAAATGCATTTTATTTTCTAATATTATCATGGCATAACACCTTTGGACTAGAGATAACTTTAATATTAGGAGAATAAACACATGAAACAAAGTTTGCCATTTATGCAATTTCATGCATCTAATTTAATGTCAAAATATATGCAATAAAGAATGCAATTATTAATTCTATATTATACACAGTTATTGCACACTATAAACACACAAATTAGATTTCCAGGTGTTGATCTATATCAGTGAAAACGGTAAGTCCTCCTTACTTGAACAAGTACAGACTTCAATAATATAAAATAAAAAATACAAATAAAAAAGAATCTTACGCCTTCCTTTGCAATTGAAATAGCAAATATGGGAACAGTTTTATAAAAATATTTTATTAAGTTTCCAGATAGATGAAATAAATTTAATAAAAAACATCTACTCTGACCTGTTGGAGCAAGAAATGCCATACTTTCCATGCAATGTCTCTGGCAACAAATATACAAAACTAGAGTTAACAAAATATCTAGACCATATAATTTAGTTTTGAGAGGCAAAGAAAAAGTTTGCCTTTAAATTGGATTCAGAATAACCATGGTTATATATATATATATATATATATGTAAAGCGCAAGGAAAAGGAGAACTACATTTGCTGCAAAGAAAATGGAACATATATTCTTCCTCACTGTTATCATTTATTTGAATTTTACATTTGTTTCAAATTAGAAGCACGTAAAAGGTCCTTGGGGAAAGCAAAATTAAGAAGGATCACTTAACGGCTTCATGTAAAGACACCGTTCTTCATATTTTGCCTGGATTTGTGGATTCATATATTCAAAAGCACTGTATTTTCTGAAAGCAATCACAACTGAAGTGAAAAAGGAGTATTTTTCCCTGCAGCACACATTACTTACCATTGCTGCTTTGAGGGCGATTGCACATTTCACAGTATGGGAGCAATGCATTATTACTGTAAGTGCAAGCACTGCAGTGCCAAGCTTTATTTAAAGCTGTAGTATTGCTTGAAGCATTTAAGCCACAAGGAAGAACTTCATTGTTTTTTTCTGAAAACAAAGGCTGTTTTTTTCCAGTCAAAAAGTTACTCTTTTTCTTACTGGAGCTGATTGGAGTAGATCCACTCATGCTTCTTGCTCTTTTTGCTTCATGTTCACAGGAACTTTCATGACAAATTGTATCCACATGACTTATTCTTGTGGAATCCAGGTTTTCATTGCTCTTCTCGGCACCCTCTTCTTTTGTGACTTCCGAAGATTCCGAATCATTATGTGATGATTCATTACCAGAAAATATTTTGCGTTTCTTCTCAGTGGAGGATTTTGGGGAAAAGAAAGAACGTATGTCATGCTGTTTTTCCTTTTCAAACTAGGAAAGAGGAAAGAAATATGTAAACTCCCCTTACAAAATTACTGAATGAGCAGCTGTTAAAATTACGATTTTTCTCCATTAATATTACTCTCTAATACAAGAAACTATTTTTAGTTTGGAGATGGAAACAAGAGATAATTTCCTTCAAGAACAAAGAGCTAGTAGAAAAAGCAATTCAGCTTTCCTCTTCTGTTTTGTATTTCCAGTATTCTCATGAAAATTCTGAATTGCACCATCACAAAACTGCGTGCCTTTTTTGATTACAAGGAAAATATTGCTTTCAAATATTGCTTTTTAAATTAAAGCAATTAAATTCAGTACAATACAGAGATGTAATTTAAACAGAAATTACTTGGTCTTGTCTGACTCTGAGGGTGGGGTCAGTCACCTAAACTTATCATAAGGATCCATCATAAGCCTGTAGATGACACTTATACCCAGCAGAGCACTTCCTTAAAATGGAATTTACGTTACTTTTTCCCCACTTAGTGCTTCTCCATTAGTGAAGTCTGCAGTGCGCAGAAAAGCAAAGTGAACAGCGGCTGTAATTTTTTTTAAACGTAAGAAAAAAGAAAAACGTAAGTTTTGAGTCTTACATGTGTAAATAAAAGTTCATTTTTGGGATCTTCTAGACTTTCATTTGGGGTCCAGGTTTCAGCAAAACTCAAAAAGTCCCATTTCTCCTTATCACCTTCTTCAGCCTGCATTTTCTCTTTCTTGCCATTCAAGGTGCTGCCCGTGACTTTGGCCTGCAGAGAGAAGATTTGCATAAAGTTTTCAAGGAATTCACATGTTGGAATAAATTTATTTACCTAAATTCACTCAATTTGCTTCCCTTGCAAACTTAATTCAGCATTTGCAAAGTAAGAAACTGTAGTAATTCAAAATAACTTTAGTGATTACCACTATTTCTCTTCCAGCATCCATTTCTGCAAGAATAACAAGAAGTAGTGTATTTAACACACCATGATCTGTGAAAAGGTGTATATAAAATGTCAGTATTTATTGAAGTTAAAAGCGCATATATACATTGTGTACATCTCTTACAGTCTCAACATGTTTTGCTTGGCAAATGGAGACAATGGCAGAATTGACTGAAAGAAGCAGTTTAGCGACAGAATTTGTTAAGATAAACTGTTGGTGAATTATTGAGACCCATCTGCACCATGTTGGAGAAGACTCTTAATGCACTGGACTGAGGTTTTTTTCAGAGGTAACTACAGGAATCAGGAACTAGAAGACAAAATTTCATTCCCCAACTGAACATCAGATACAGTTTGCAGTGCTTAGGTTCTTTAAGCTGTGATTACTTTTCAGCAGAGAAGGAATATATTGGCAAAAAAAGTTATCAGTTCTGAATATAGTAACTCTACAGACACAAAAAATTGAATCACAATAATACAGTGGTAGCCAAATAAGGAACAACAACTCTAAGTTGACATTTGCACCAGAATAAATCCTGTATAACCACAATCTCAAATTTTGACAACTAGAGTTTAAAAGGCAGTTCTTTCTATGTTGACGCTTCTGGAAATGTCAGAAACAAGGGCTGACAGAACACTAACACACCTCATTATCAAAACAACACACTAATGAACGGTATCAAAGGCTACAAAAAGGTCAGAAAAGCAAAACAGCCAAATTATTTTTCTTAGTTCTGTGAACTCTCCAAGATCTTCTAAGTAAGGAAAGAAAGCAGAACTATTCTACCTAACCTGAGGAAAATGGCAACTGAAGATAAGATTACTGTAACCTTTGGTCTACTGAAGAACTATTTGGGAATGCTCCTGCCTCTAAGGAATGAAGTTCATTTAAGGCACATCATTCATCTAATAAAAAACCAACAAACCCTCAACAAACTCCACAATAAGTTCTAGCTGTTATGAGTGAGCAGAAAACCTTAAAATTGTAAATTGAACAACCACAGCAATAAAAAGCTAGAGGGAAGATACACCAATGATCTCTTGTAGATGTGAACCATCCCATTCATCTCTGCAAAGAGTTACCTTATTTATCTTTGGATCTTACACAGAAAGGAAAGAGCTAGAAAAGACTAATTCAGAACAGACATGGACATGTTGATGATTAGCAATTGTTAATCAATCTGTCTTATCATAGGACACTGCTCTAGGTAAGCAAGGCAGTTATTTGGCACATGCCCTTAAAGTGCTGTCTTAATCACAGTGAGGCCTTGATGATTTGGTTCTATTCCACACATACCTTGCGATTCAGCATTGCCCACATAAGAGTGTCCATCGTTCCTTTTGCAATAAGGAAATGAATATTCACAGAACTGCTCTGCCCGATTCGGTGTGCTCTGTCTTCTGCTTGCTTAATATGGCCCGGGTCCCAGTATAACTCAGCAAACACAACATGAGTAGCAGCAGTGAAAGTTAAACCCTAAACAAAAAAGGTAGTTGCATTTTAGAAAGAAAAGATTTTACACACGGACAAAGGAGTATCTGAAGTAAAACAAGCTAAATGTTGTACAGAACATTTTTTTATGGAAATAGGAGGGACCACCTGGCTGGCAGATGGGCTACTGCACTGTTTTCTTCCTTGAGCCTCAGATGGATATTAATAAGATTCAGAAAACATCGTGCAAGTATTAAATATTGTGCAAAAACTGCATACTGCTTTTCATTATGGAAGTAAGATTTATTTCTTATCAATCTGGTCCTTTTAGAGAAATCTACAATTATTCAAGAATGAGATGCTGCCGTTTATCTCTATTTCATTCAAGTAATTTCAACAGAGGTTTAAAACAGTTAACATTATTAGTGCAAAAAATGAATACACGAGTCCACAAAAGACATATTGCATGAACTGCCTTCAGTAAATCACTACAGTAACCAATGACTTCAGTATTTATATTCTTCAAGTTTCTTATTTCTTCACATACTTTCTTTTTTGTCCTACCTGACCAGCTGCCTGAATACTCAGAATAGCAACCCGGGTATCAGGATCCTTCTGAAACTGATTAACAAGATGAATTCTTTCTGCAGAAGGAACACTTCCATCTATTCGTATGTAGCGAACCTGTATCACATCATAATAGAGACAAAAATTAAATTAGCCCTGTCCATTTTTTGACCTAATCATCCTCTATCCCCCTCTAAAAATATGAAAAAAAATCTGCTCTATTCCTGCCATAGGGACAGGGATGCATCGGTACTCTGGCCTTTGATTTACAATTAAGCCTCTTTATCTAAAGAAGTGCAGACTTAGTATTCCCTGCTTACAAGAGCAGAAGACAGAACAACATGGGATCTTAAAACTGAGTACTCTGTAGAAGAATCTGTAATTTCCTGGACATGATTTATGAAAATTCCAAGCATTTGCAAAATAATAACAATACGAAATAGCAACGTTAGCCATTATTGCCTAGCAATCGTTGAGAGTCCATGATCAAAACAATGTGAGAGTTGTTTGCAAACATTTTTACTCTTTTGAATTAAATGTTCAGGTGACATGACAGCGTTCTGTAAAAAACAGGAAGGAGACAGAAATACTTCAGTGGAAAACCTTGAAAAACAACTCCCTACTACATTGATTCAGTAATAATGGATCATACTAGATATGAGTGTCTACATTATCCCCAAGCACAAAACATTTCTTCAAAACCACACAATTCCTTTAATCCAATGGCACTGATCCATATATACTTAAAATTCATAAATTTCTGCACACACGGCGAGTTCTACTGAATTCAAAGACAGCTCATACATATTTATAAAGTCTGAAGTTAAATGTGTGTGCACATTTCTTAAATCATTACCTTATTTTCTACAGCTGCCTCTGTACAGGCCTGAAGCATGCTTAAATGGTGAGCAAAAACTAGAAACTTCAGTTTGTCATTTTCAAGCATCATTTTGATATAGTTCTTTACTGCTCCTGCCTGAAATAAGAGAGTGTGTTTTCATTAATTAGACATAAAAAATGTTCAAAAAGACAGTCTTTATTTTAATGTCTTTTGATTGTAATATGAAAAGAAAAATGACCACAGTTTTTATTATCCATTTAAAACTTTATCAAACATTTTTAAGTATAAAATTATTCAAATCATTTTTGTGAAACCTATCTCATTCCTCCAGAGGAAAAAAATCTTTATTCTCAAAAGATCTCATCATTACATGACACTTCTTCCAGATTAACGTATAGGTAATTCCCTTTTTAGTTACAACATTATTATTTGATGTTTTAAGAAATAGTTGAAAAAAAAAACCCCAAACCAAACCAAACAACGAAAAAACATCCCAACTAATTTCTGCCCAAACATATTTCAAAAAGACAATGTGCTGTGCAATCAGAATTTCTGCATCTGCACCCAGAAAGCCATATATCAAAACTGAAAGAGTAATTTTGATACTTTCATGATACCATAATACTATCATAAAAGACTGCTCTATTTAAACATTTATAGAATTTTTCTGTGTCAAATATAATTTTCAATAGCTTTTACAAACACTATTGAAGTAATGCTGACACTTAATAATAAAAATTATCAGTGACCAATGTTTAACACAATATCCACTGCATTATCCTCAGATTTCTATTTTTCTTCTCTTTTTTTTTTCTTTCAACTTGCTCTTTGAAAATGGATTAGCAGAGGCTAGGACAGAGACTAGAACAGCGGGGAAGAAATAGCAACAGAACCACAGTGATATTTTTAAGATAAGGAGAGAAAAATTTGAAAGAGTTGGTCAGATTCTCAACTCCTACTGCTTCAGCAGCCAAGATAATTATTTAATTTATTTATTTCTTTTCCAAAAATAGGTTAGCCTAATGAAACCTGGTAACTGGGTTAAAAGTCAGCATGTAAAGGATTTTGGTTATTAACTTGTTTTTACTTACATAAACTACAGTACTGTAGGAGGAAAATACAGGGGGTCCCATTTGATATGGGACACAGGAAGATCCCAGTGAGGGGGGATTGTTCTTTCATATTTATCCACAGGGAGAAAACCAGCACCGACAGAACGCAGCCTGCAGAAGGGCTGCATCTACACCCTCCTGTGGCAGCTGCTGACACACAGGTAACTCCCTGAAATACCCACCTATTGTAGATCCCTAAGTGTGACACATATTCAGTGCTGTTGGGAGACTAGACAGTCAGTTGGTGGATATCAGTTAGAGTTTCAAAACTTAGCTCAGCTCATGATAATGGGGTTCAGTCTATTCTATAAGCACAGAGAGAAAAAGAGTGCTTCTCCCCATCATGATTATAAAACAAACCAGCCAACCTCATCTAGTCTTCAGGCCAACACAATTTTTAAATTAAAACCACATTGGGTATTTTAAATATATTGAGAAGACTTCCACACTTACCTTGGCAATGGCTGTTTCTTTATACATGCGTGTGATTAGATTCATGACTTGAGAAAAGTGGCTTTCAGTGGCATCCGAATTCAGATTTCTCATTAATCTCTCCCACTCTGCATAAGTGGTATTCAAATTCTAATTGGCAGAAGAGATCAGTAGTTAGAGATGTGGTACAAAGCATGTTCTACCTCAACATATACCTTTCAAGCACAAAACGCTCAGGAACTGAGTGCTTTTGAGAATTCTATCAAATTTGTCTAAAAATAACTGTAGGATTCAAAATCTAAAAGAAAGGAAGATGATCATACTGAAATCAGAGCAGATGTTACCATCATCTGATACTAAAAAATTGCCATACTCACATTCTTCATATTTTATTTTAAAAAGAGTAATAGAGATGCTATGCTATATATTCACACAATCTTTGTAACTATATATAACACATATAAATACATATGAATACATAAATATTACTATTTACTAACAAATGTGTTTTTAGCAAAAATGGAAAACTGACCTTAGCTGCAGCTTGAGGGAGGTCAAACGGAATACGTTGCCTGACTTTGGGAGGCAACTGTGTCAGAACATCATTCTTCAGTCTTCTGATCATTATTTCACTTAAAAGTTGATGTAGCTCTTCTAAATTTGAAGCTCCTCTACAGTCCCATTGAGTTCTTTTACCAAAAAACCTGAAAATGAAAAATCAACACTGAGGGTAAAATGTAGCTCTAGTAGATACAGAGAGTATCATTCAGGTATCATGTTATTACTTGTGTCAATGGACTAATGAAAAGCCTATGAAAGACCATGAAAATCCAAACTATTATATTATAGATGGGAATAACTGATACTATCATGAAAGCTGCAAATATCACCACTGACATTCCTTTGTTTCCCCCTGCTCTTGAGAATTCCCTCCTAGTTATAGTCAGAGAGACAGGATTTAAATCTAAAGGTACCAGCTTTAAATGTACTATTTAATGAGCAAGGCTATGTAGAGGAAGTAGGTTTAAGGCTAAAACATTGAAAAGAAAAAAATTAACTAAGTCTTCCTTGTTCTTTCTTTGCTTTGTTTTTTTTTAAGGAAGTGTTGCAGCAGGAACAGTAGCTTTTCTCTGTCAACATTGCCAGGAGATAACAAAAGAAAGAGCATGACAGATTTTGCTGCCTTTGGAGAAAAGCCCAGGTAGTGTTTTCCAAGGCCAGGAGAGTACATTGCAAGCAGGTAATTTAACTGAGTTTTTAAATTTCATTGTATTATTATAATTTAGAGAATTTTAACCCTTACTGAGCTTATCAACAGTGGGTTAGTTGGCTGCATATAATTATTTGGGAAAGGGGCTTCTCCACTGGTGAAATACTGGCATAGCATGCTCAGAATGCTACAAAGATGGAAGACAGCAAGATCTTTTGCTCATATCTCTTCTTTGGACTATTTATAGGCTCTCCTTAGAAAAGTTTCCTCCCTCAAGGTTGAGCATTCAGGTTATTAAAGAAATAGGAGGCAAAAGCTCAGAGAAATACTTCACCCCTCATCCTTAGAAACAGGTGTCTATGAACACCTAAGTACAAAAAAACCCCCACCATTTTCACAGAAAATGCTGCCTAAAATAATCCTATCAAGTTTATTACCACAAGATGTTTTGTTTCAGCCAAGTCATGAAGACAAAGTTATGTATTGAAAGCTTGCCAAACCCTAAACTTGATTTTTATTACATTTATGGTATTCCAAAAATAAGATAATAAACTATGATTGAGTAGCTAACCATGCTGTACCCACGCACACTTGTGGTGTGAAAATTACAGATGCATTCAGTCAAAACACCATGGAAAAAATAGCATTTCTCTGTCTGAAGATTAGACAGCGCTCTTGCACGTTATGTGAAGTTACATGCTGATAAAATGCATATGATGGAGAAAAACAAGTTATCTGAAAATGAAACCATGTAATTATTACTGTAAAAATTAAATCTGAATGCTAGCCAATTTAACTGTCAAGATCTATTATTTTGAATGTATGCAAAGCTGTAGAGAAGAAATTTTTTAGCTAAGAAATTTTTAAAAGTTCTTCCTGTCTCATAATTTTTTTCATTCCAGATTGTAAGACAAATTCACATGGGTAAAACTAAGCATTTTAAATTGGAACTTCTTCTGTCCCCTCTATTTTACAGCATAGAGAAACTGATCATTAAACTAAAGCTGAGGGAAGCAAGTCAGAGAGAAATGAACCCTCCTGAATCTAATAACTTAAAGCACATGAGAGATAAAAATTAATGAAAGATGCAAGAGATAAAAATGGGTTAAAGTTCATTAGACACATGTTTGGAGGAAAGTGTAATGAGCAATGTTACCTGGCAAATTGGAGGCAAGGTGGTGGACAAGAATTTACAATGCCTGTATTTGATCCCTCCCATAACATTACAAACACATTACTGTGCTTTTGGGAATTCTATACCTTTACTTTTACTCCCATAAAATATGGGAGACAAATATTGGTCTTTTTTCCCACCCAAATATGGAGGGATAGCAGAAACTCTCATAATAGAGACGTAAATTATTACATGATATTACATGACTGAGACTCAGAAACTCCTAAATTTCAGCTGTGGCTGAAACTCTAGCTCTAAAGATAAAACCTACATACATACTAATGACAGTAAATTTGTAAATCATTTTACTTCACAGAATGCTGGTACTTCAATATCAAATCAAATACCAATCAAACTGCAGTAACTTCCAGTTTTGTCCTCCAATAAAGGCTCCTGACAGTTTAATCCTTTTCCCAATCCTCTCTGATGGAGGATACGGTACCTGACCCTGAATTTCCAAGTAAGATGATATGATACAGCAATAGAGGTATTACTTACTGATTCTCTCACCTCACATGACAAGAAAATCAAAGACATTCATAGGAAAATAAATGAGCAAGTATGGTAATACCTGACACGAGCATTGCAGTATTTTTTGGCATATTGACTCCAAGTTCCAAATCTTTTTGGGAAGAGTGCCTCAATCTGCATGAAAAGCTGCATAAATTAAAAAAGGGACAGTGAAAAATTGCGTGCAAATATAAGAGTATTCAGAAATAATTATTACATGACTATTATGTTAAATGTACATTCAACAGTTGCACAAAAAATACACAGCTTGGCACACATGTAAAAGATATTCCATAGGAATATGCATGTGTTTTGGGACAGAACGGCTGTAGGAAGCCCTCAAGAGAGCACCCTGAACACTGCTAACACAGTGCTGATGACCTGGAAAAGATTTATACTGAACAAGAAAACATGGATGAGAAGATGTTATTCCTAAAAATAGAACATTTGTCATTTACCAGGTACATAGGCAAAGCTTCAGTGCAGGTATTCCATGAATAGTCTGCTTCTTAAAATACATTAAAAACCTACTCATTCTTGAGTTTTACTTCAAAAAATAGACCGTGTAAATACAGACCAGAAATTTTACACCTTTCTTCCTGCTTGAGTAACAGGAGGTAAATATCAGTTTAGACAACCTTAACAACCAGAAAGAACCCCACTTTACAAGCTGTTTTACTACCAAAGCTTTCTGGATTAAAAATAACTATTAGATCCAAGACACACTGTTGAGGGGTAGCACAGAGAGAACAGTAATATGGAAAGTTCTGTCCCAAATGCATTTCCTTGCTATCCTCTTAAGTCTACTATACATCACTTCTGTCATTTAAGCATTCATATTACCTCATCACATCCTACTGACCTCTCCCCAAAAGAAAATTACTATAGCCTAATTTTGCCCTTTACACGATTCTTTCAAAACAGAAGTCAGAGAACCAAAAAGCAGCAGTAAGGAAAAGAAACCAAAACCAACACCAACTTATTTGTCCAAATGAAAAGCTGCTATTTTAACACTGACTGAGGCCAAACAAGAAGCTGTCCATAATTATTTACTATAAATAAATAAATAAAGCTTCTCATTTTCTATACATATGCCATTTGAAGACTTCATAGAATGGTTCTGCTTGTAACACAAATCTGATTAGAGACACATAATGCTTTTTATACCCTGTCTCGTGAAGTATGGCAGAACTTTGGTATAAAAATGTCTCAAATTGTCTTCCATTCAGTCATGAGTTTTGATCCCATTACCAGGAAATGGATTTCCTTTGAGGACCTTTAATGATGTTGCTTACTGATCTTGGTATCAATGCACTGTATAAAAGTATAACACAGAATTCATATACATGCAGGAAATTTCATAATTATCCACAGATATAAATACTTCTTTTAAAGTATTAAAGAAATGCACATAATATACAAAGGCCTTTTTCATATAGTGAAAAACTTTCTCAAGTTATAACCTCTCTGAACAAATTAAAGGGTCTTGGCATAAGCAAGAAAATCTAAGGTGTAAAGTATTATTTATATTAACCCTTATGAGTTCCCTGCATACAAATTAGCTGCTATATTCCATTTATTTCTACATTTGATAAAGGCAGGCAGTTTTTTTGCGTTCAATATAAAATCCATGTGGTTTTGGTTTCCTCTCTGCTCCTCCCCAATTCCATTAGTTGAACCTCCTTCAGGAAAATTTGTCTTTCTGGACTTCAACAAGCACAAGATACATTTTTTCCACTTTTGCAATACAAGTGAACCCTTGGAATATCCACAAGCGATAAGCAAAGGACTTCCTATATCAGATGAAGAAGCAGAAGTTTTAATACATGTTCTTGTCTACTAAGCACTCTCCTACCTAGTAGAACCAAATAGTTCTCTACTTAGGCTCTCTATTTTCTGTTTCACCCAACAGCCAGTCTGTGAAGTGCGAGATTTATTTCTTACAAGAAACACTGTCTCAAGTCACCTGTGCATGAGCTTAAAACAAGTCTGTAAACATCAATATAATAAAATCAAACTAAAAGACATTGTTTTCATTGTTTCAGTTTCTTATATTTGTGTCTCCTAATGCACTGTTTGATGTCATAATGCCAAATTGTATATATTCAAGAAAGCAACACAATTGTTCATTTATTACTGATACCATCCTTTCAAAAAACCCCCCAAAAACACAGAATATGTCAAATACCTCTTCAGGTCTTCCTAGAGCAGGAGTTCCAGTAAGAAGAATAGCTCTAAGAGCTTTCTGCACAATTGGTAACAAAATCTTGCTGCGGGTGGCATTTCTGGATTTCATATAGTGTGATTCATCAATCACAACTACCTTAAAGTTCTGCCTGTACAAAGTGTCTACCAAAGTCTGTGCATCAGAAGTCAACAGGCCATACCCCAGAATTGTTACTTTGCTGGTTGATATTCTCCTAAAAGAGAAAATCCAGAAGTTTTCTTAGTAAATTTTCATTGTAGGAAAATTAATATAGCAAAGGAATTATACCAAACTGATTCTTTTTCAAGAAGTTATGTATAAGGCCTTTTTGGATTGATGAATTAGTGGGCCGTCAGGCTAACAATAACAGCTTTTGGTGTTTAAAACATGCTAGCATCTCACACTTATAAATCACACCCATTCCATAACCATTTTCCGAAGACACATACTGCATTTAGAAGCAATGACATTTATCTTGTTGCATTGCTTCAACTTGTGCTCCTTTCCAGGAGTATCGCATGGGACAAAACCACTTGCTGGATAAAAATTTAGCCACACAGGTCAGATCATTGTAATCAGCACCCAAATACATGAACTAATAATCACAGAATCACAGAATTTTGTGTCTCTCTGCAAGCTACCTACTGAACTGTGTATAAAGAGTCACCTTAGCAGCAGAACAAATGACTAACTAGACTGTCTCTGAGTATTTGGGTACTGTAAAAGTACAGTCTGGACTGAACCTCACCACCTGAGAAAAAACCACATTCTTATTGGAGCCATCTATCCAGCTTTTTTGCTTGAACAGCCTACGAAGAAAACAAAACTGGAAGCAGGGAATCAATAAGGCACAAGATGGAAAACTAGTAGTTAGTTGGAAAGGAACTTCTTATAATAAATTTAAAGACATATATAAGCCCAAGGCTCAAATTGATTTCAAAATCACTAGAGAGCACTGTGGCCCTTCAGGAGCTTTTGAGCATCACGGGAACTCTTAAGGTTGTCAGACAAACAAGTCACCAGAATGAGAGTCATAGCTGGTCGACCCATCTGTCAGACACTACCGCTCTGCTGGCATGATTTTTATTTGTTCCCACAGCAGCAACATCAAAAAAAAACCCACTAAGTTGAAGTTTCTTTCAGTATTTAAGAGGAAGAGTCCATGTACGGTCATGTTTCTGGATATGGAAGGAGAGGCAACAGTTAGAGTGCTGGTGCTGTGCTCAGTGCACTACAGCCTCTGGCTGATATTGCTTAGATTAGCAACTAGAATTTCTCCTACCCCTTTGTGAAGGGTGGGTAAAAAAATACAAATAAAATTATTTAATTTTTAAAATATATATTTATGTTTATTATTTATTCTTAGTGGAACCAATTTATTCAAGAAACATCCAATTTGAAATTCAGTTAGAAATTATAAAAACCTAAATTGATGCCTAAGTATATTTTAACCTGTTTAAATTAGGAAGTTAAACAACATTCAAAAAGAAAATTTCATTGCTGAAGTTTTCAAGAAAAGGAAAGTATTGAACTTAGAGAAATCAAAGCTGAACATATGGAAGCAGAATTTAACAAAATGCTAAACCAAGTTTGGCAGCTGTATTTTTGCATTTTCTTGCAAATGCATAAAACACTTCTTAATGTTAAAATATTAATTAGTTCAACAGCTACCTCACTTATAGCTAGGAAGCCTCCTGGAAGTTAAACAAGCTGAAAACTAAGTTTTCCTCCTTACTTGTTATTAAATAAAAGTAATAATCATTAAGATCTACGTCTTTAAAAAATGTTGAAAGATAAAATGAACAGAATTCTGTTTGTTATTTACTTTGCCGTCATTTCTCCTTTCTATATTCAACACTATAATCATTAAGTTTGTGGGCATTTTAGCTAAATAGATTTAAAAAAAAAAAACCTCATTAAATCCTTATTTTAATTCCCATATTCCTATGAAAAAGTTCAATTTTTACTATCAGTAGCAACTACCCTTTGATTAAGTTTTTTCAGTAGCAACTACCCCCTGACTAAGTTTTTAAGATGCATTTGCAGTTGGATTTATCCAGTTACGACAAGGAAGGTTCCAAGCTACTGTCTCATCTGCACATCTTGGTGGGCAAGTCACTTTCTAATACCCCCCAGACTACATGAAGATCAGTCTTCCTTACCCCACACAACATCTAGATATCACCCTGAAATCAACCTAGTCATTTACAGAGAAGCGGAGTAAGTACCCTTGTAATTGAGTGTAACAGAAGAGTTATTCTAATAACACCCAAGACTTGTAGTCTCTCCCTGATGAATTCATGCTATTAAGTCTAAAGATAGAAAACTTAGGTCATGATGACCTTTTCAGTTATTTAGAGAATAGTTATTCTAACTTACAGATTTTCTCAGTGTGCTAAATAGAATTTTAACAGCAATTACATCCTTATTTTGTAACGCATACCAGAAGTTTTCCAAAAATGTGTTCAAAATGTTTTACAGAAGCTAATGAATACAAGATAATTCAGAGTTGAGAAATAAGTGTATATGCTCAATTTCAGACACGCTGAAGTAATCTAATTTCCAGCAGACAAGCACTAGCTACTTTGCAAAAAACAGACATCTCATCTTCAAAGGAGATGAGTAATTACCATAATATAGTAATACAAAACTGGGAGGCACCAGAGGGTCATGCTGCCATCCAGAGGGACCTCGACAGACTGGAGAAATAGGCTGACAATAGCTCCTAATCTCAACAAGAAGTGCAAAGTTCCTGAGGAGGAACAGCCCCCTGCACCCATATGTGCTGGGGGTCACCCAGATGGAAAACAGCTCAGCAGAAAAGGAGCTGGGGCTCCTGGTGGACACCAAGTTGAACGTGAGCCAGCACCATGCCTTTGCAGCAAAGGTATCCTCAGTTATGTTAGACAAAGCACTGCCAGCAGGTTGAGAGAGGTGATCCTTCCCCTGTACACAGCACCAGTGAGGCCACACCTAGAGTGCTATGTCCAGTTCAGGGTTCAGTCCAAGAGAGACATGGATATACTGGGAAGAATACAATGAAGGGCCATGCAGATGATTAAAGGACTGGAGCATTGGGATTGTTTAGCTGAGTGATGAGAAAGCTCAGGGAGAATCTTCTTAATGTATATGTGTAGCTGAATAGAGGGTGCACAAAGGATGGTGTCAGGGTCCTTTCTGTGGTGCTCAGTAACAGGACCAGAGGCAATGGGCAAAAATTCAAAGACAAGAGATTCCTTCTGAACATCAGGAAACACCATTTTTACTGCAGAGGTGACTAAGCACTGGCACATGTTGCTCAGAGAGGTTGTGGGGTCCCCATCCTTGGACATAGTCAAAAGCCACATGGGCATGGTCCTAGGCACCTGGCTCTAGGTGTCCCTGCTTGAGCAGGGGAATTGGACATGCCTTTCTATAGAAGAATAATGAACTATACTCACCCAGTATCAGTTTTGCTCTGAATGATGCTAATATCATCTGGAGAGAGCTCTGGAATCCACTTCTCCATCTCTTCAACCCAAGGGTATCTCAGAGATGAAGGCACTACAATTAAAAGGGGCCATTCATTTTTATAGTAGTAGGAAACAGCAATTGCTTGAATTGTTTTACCTAGCCCCATCTGGAAAAATAAAATAAAAGAAAAAAATTAAAAATAGAGGTCTGTGCTCACAGAACATATTCCGTTCAGAAAAGCCAAAAATATTTTGCACATGCTTTAATCCCAGTAATCAATCAGTATCTCTCTCCCTCCCTCTCCCCTGACGCTGTTTCAAGAAAACTCAAATTTGAATTGGGAGACTATATCAATCCCTAAACGTCACCTCTTTTTCAGTAAGGTTTTATAGTGACAACACATCAAGAACATTTTACTCTATTATAAAAATGTTTTATCTGTGAGAAGAAATGCTGGACTTCAATTTCCTTAATATGGAATAAAATACACATTTTCAAATGTATGAAAGTAATAAGTTTCATTATTACCACTCGATCAGCACATTTAAGAAAACTCATGTTTGGAAAGCATATTGGTTCAGGATCCACCTCTTTGGGCCTGGATTGTCTCTTAATCCATTAAAAATAGCTAACTATGCAATTATAAAGTGCTTTAAATAAATCAAAATCAATTGAGTTAATATTTTTAAGATTTAACCTACCTAAATACAATTAAAAGTAACCTTCTAAGTTTTCTCAAAGATTCTTTTAAACTTATGTCAGGTTTCTTTTTTTTTTTACCCCCACTTAGATATTTTCAGAATTCTGTTGAATATCACAGGAGTTAGACTTCTTTCATTACCAACCTTTCTGCCCACATCTCTCAAACAAAAAAAGTCACATCTGCATGAAGTACACTAAATGAAGAGAAATAGTGTTGAAGGAACAGGACCATTACTTACCTCATCAGCAATCATACACCTAAATAAGAAACAAGAAGATGGGGGGGGGGGGGGGGAGCAGAAATTAATAAATATAGCAGATAAACCAACACTTACAAATTGTTTACTATAAATTTAAGTTATGGATTTACTGAATCAATAACAGTAATAAAGGTAGACTTCATTCCTACAGATATCAATGGCAAAAGGTAAATTTGGTATGAATTTGAAAACACACATGCCTATTAAAAACATATATTCAATTTGTTAGTGGTACTGAAGAACTTGCATTGTAAAATTGAATTGCTGCTTTGGTCTAGTACTATATTAACTGTGATCTTAAGGCAAGAAGTGCATCTTCCGTTTTATTGTCTTTCAGAAACAGCAATGCATTTGCTGCTTCGTGATTAAGGATTATTTATGTCAGACTGGTTTTAGAAAGCTGCTTTCCAGAGCTGTCACGTTTGTTTTGAAACAGAAACAGACACTCCCTCTCCCCCACCCAAAGTATTAGAAAATGAAATTGAGTTTTTTCCCCCTTTAGGAGATAGTTAATGCTGCTCCATGTGAAAACAACGATAACTCCAAATCCCCAGTCAAAACAAGTAAATTCTGTCCAACATGTTTACATTTTATAAACACGAAATGACATCTTTGATATGAATTTCTTATAGGTATCTTAACTTTAATTTATTTCAGTTATTTAGTACATACATTCTTAACTCAAACAGGGCCTAGGGAACTTAAAGTGTTTCTAGCCCACGCAAGCCTCTTCATCAAGTCTTTGAAACTGAATGAAGGACAAAGGAAATTATTTGTTAGACATTTAGTTAAGCCGTTAATGGGATGATGCTGCATCTTTCCAAATGTGTACCCTCAGCTATTTCGCCTACTTTTACCTCCACTACTTTAGAAACTTTACCAGGCTGGAAAAACTCCAAAAACCAAACAAAAACCCCACAAACTAACAAGCCTGTCCAATTCAAGAGCATTACCTAAAGAATTACAAAAGCTTGATCTACATCTAGTAATTAGTATCTAAAATACACATATTAAATTCATACACGGTAATAAATTATGAGGAAAGCATGAATCTAAGCTAAAGCTGTGAATATAATAAAAAGGCATAGAGACAACCCACTCCCTTTAAGTCTTACAGCAAGATGATGACTTAAAATTCCCTTTTCTCTCACAGCAACCCTGGACTGCAGGAAGATACAGATTTACTAAGCATCTTCTGACCAGAATCAATGCAGGGAATTCCAAGGCAAGATCTGAAACAGGCATAAAGTTTCTGCATTTTCATAAGATCAGAGTTCGATAGTGATACCTGCTTAGTCTGCAGTTAAATAAGTTAAAATTAGATCAATTCTCCAGTGACTAAATAATCTCAGAAGTTTTTAAAGCGCTATATAATTTTCTAAATTGTCAGAAAAAGCAAACTGAAGAATAAGTCCCACCAGTCAGTATCGTGGTGCCACACAAAGGGCATGGGATTAGTCAAATCACTGATGGAGAAATGCATCAGTGAGCGCTGTCGGTTGCACTAAGTGACAGCAACAGACTGACAGCTCCACCACTTGCCTTGAGGATTTATGAACGTTTACTGACAGAAAAGAAGTGCCAAGTCTCAGAAATGATGAAATATTTCAAACTCTGGAAGGGAATAATCTTGACAGGCCACTCTGCTTGTTTTCCCCCTGACTCAGGTAGCCTTCTGTCTTGTGCGTTTCACTTCTTATCCCCTGTAGCTTTCACTCGTGGACACAAACTCATCTCGATGAATTGCTCTGGGTGAATTCTTCTTCACAGTCTGTTCCCAGACACTGCACCTTGTAAGGAAACCAAGGCTTCTCCTGCTTCTATGCCACATAATTAGATATGTACCCACTGCACCATGTAACCCACATGCAATGTTCCTTCCATGAAAAAACTGAAAAGATCTTGCAGATCTCTATGTCTATAATGAATTTTAACACACCATGATAGAAATGTTCTTCATTTTGATACCAAAAATCTTTTAAAGTAATACAGAAGTGCTTTTTGGTGTTAGGTACTCTGAAGTAAGTGTAGCTACACAAACCCACAACAGAATCATATTTTCTGCACAAAACCCAACCACTTTACAATAATGATTAATGGCTGTAGCAGCACCATCAACTTAGAGCTGTCATTATGTCTAATAATACATAACTTGCCATTAGGCCAAACCACACATTTCTGTGGTCAAACTAGACATCTCAGCAGAAAACGTACACTGGCACTTTTCAGACATGATGTGTGGGATAAATATTTGATATTCTGAGAAATATGGTATACTGCTGTTTGCTCACCCAAACTGCCAGGGTAAATTTTGATGTCTACCAGTTTCATCAGTTTCTTTCAATTACCATAAAAAAGAGTTCAAAACACGTCTCATACAACCGAATTTTTTGTAAGTAACAAACTGTGTACTTGCAATAGCTTTGTAACCACACTCCCTACCCAAAGTTATTAGGGATAGAGCAATGAAAACAGAGGAAGAAAACATAACACAACAAACTCCCCAAGTCTGCATGGATTTACAAAGGAAAAAAAGGCAGGAAGAGAATTATTTTTAGTGGCAGCTCAAGATTGTGGGGCCTTAATGTCTGTGATTTGCAGCTGGGCAAAGACATTTATTTGCAGACAACTAATACACAATTCTAATTTTAAAATAATGTTTTTGCTCAAAGACTGATTTTTTTTTTTCCATTTAATACTCATTGTTAATTGTGTGAATTGAAGTTTACAAAACAAGCCTTTCTTCTGGCAGATTCTTTCCAAGGCCAACTGCTTTCAGTACATTAATCATGTTTTTTAAAAGCAGTTCAAAGCCTGAAATCAATTGAAATGCACAACAACCTAGTGTTGCAGTGTTTTTCAAACTCCTTACGCAAATCCAGAAAATGAGTAAGACTATAGCAATTAGCTACAGAACAGAGGCATCTCAAGAAGAAACCAAAGACCTTCTTCAATAATATAGCATATTTAATATAAGGTTATGAGAGCAAATGTGCAAAATATAGCAATAACCGAGAGTACATTGCATCCAAGTCGCATCTGGCAGTACGGAAATATGGTAAAGAGGACAGGAAGTTCATTGCCAACTTCTGCTGACAAATAAAGTATTTCTCAGCATATCAACTTGTATTTTAAATAATGACATGTTAATTATGCCAGTTCAGACACACAGAAATCAAAGTGAGAATACATAAGACCCCATTGCACTGTTCTTCAGCATATGTGAACCATTTAGAGCCTCATTCTGGTTCTTTATGTTAACAAGCAAAAAGGAAGAAATTCAGACCAATTACAAATTGGTCTGACAGTCAGAAGCTGAATAGCAATTACAACAAAAAGTATTCACAACCATATGCCAACCATAGGAACAGATCTTTTTTTCATTAGAGTGAACTGTAGACACTTAAGACTTTGATGACTTGAGTATCTGCTGAAGAACAGGAAGTTGTTCTGTTTTTCTGTTTGCAATATTTTCAGACTGTGCTCATAGAATCTTTGCTGCTATAGGGTATCTTTTGTTTGCAGGTCTATTAACTGCCATTTAATATATCTCAAGTGAATCTTCTTATATAGCAGCAACAAAGTTGCTGGCTTTTAAATATAGCAACTCATCATTTTGTTGCTGGTAAATGAATGGTAGCACAAAGTAACTGCCATATTTTTATTCATAACATAAACACTCTTAAGAGATGATCACAGTAAAGCGATCAACACGGTTTTATCTTCCTTGTTTCTGCAGTACCAATACAAATAGAGATTCCACAGTGAAGTATTCATTTTCTTATACCACCCAATGATGAAAAAGCTTTGTCATAAATACTTCAGATTTTCGTCCTATAGTTGCAACCCATACATTTTTTAGTCACGTAAACGTTTGACTAGACACATCACAGATTTATATGAACCAGGTGCACAAAATTGTTTTTAAAGCTCCTGTTAGAGTATTTGAATGTGTTAATCTGTTAATCTGAATCTCTTATGATACCGTTAGCAACATGAATCACTGCTTTGAGCCACACTGTTCAGACTCAAATTCCTGAAGTGCTAGAGTTTTAAAATTGCTGATTTATGCCAATTAATAAACAGTATTGACACACTTAATAAAAGTTTGACATGACACATAGGATGAGTTTATGATACAGGAAAAAGTTAATAAAACTAACATAAGTGGAAATGGAGGATATTCAAATTAATTTATGACTTAATGCATTTTCATGCTCTGTAGGTTTCAAAGTTTTAGAATAAGAACTTTAAAGATGCCTGCTTAATGTAGTTACAAAATACAAGAAGACCAAGATTTTTTTCATTAGACTCCAGGGCAATGAAAAATAGCTTATATTACTGAAAGGGAAATCATTGAGTGTTCTCAGTTTATAATGAAAACGATTAGATTTGAAATGTAAAGAACTTCCCCATCATTACAGTCCAGATCACACAGAACTCATATCTAGTAGTTGCACTGAGCTGTTAAAAAGCAATACTTTACATAACCTTAAAAATATGCAACCTTAATTTAAAATGGACTTCAGTATGTTCTATATTATTGCAGTCAGACAAGCTGCCAACATGAACGTAAAGGTTCCATGCTGTCAAATCAGAAGAAACAGATCTTCAGCTACACTGAAGGGATAAACATGTATTTTTGTTTCACGTATTTTGACTGCAAGAAGACAGACTTCTTGTTCTCTGAAGTTCAATTAGTCATTTCCTCTCAACTGGTAGTTACCCAATCTGAGCTTCATCATTCATATCCCATCTGTTCATATGACAACTTAATAATAGCTCTATCCAAGAATATAAATCAGAGCTAAGATACGCAGTTTCATATCCTGTTAAAAGCTCAGCCCACATGGTCAAAAGTTTCAGAAAAGCAGGGGAAAAAAATCATTTTAGATGTCTCAGTTACACTTAGTCTCAGCAGCAATGTCCAACTGTGCAAAAAGCACCACAGGCTATGGCAAATTCTTTCTGATTCTTTCTCATTTAATTTTTAAATGTTTCCCTTCTTCGCAGTGAATCCTGTGGTTAGCATTTGAATTCCTCTCCATTTATCAAGGAAATCGGCTATTTATTCCTAACGGAAAGCACCAGAATCTCATTGGGATGCATTGTACATTCTGCTACAATCTTCCTACCCTTCCTAACCCTTGTGCAGTTGTGGGGTTAGCAGTGGGTTTTGGGCACAGAAATTTCTTTCAGAAATAGAAGGGAGGCACATAACCTGGTATCCACAAGGATTTAACAACCTTTCAATTCAAGATCTATTAGCTTTAAAAAAGCTCGACGTTTTCCATTAAAATGCAAACACAAAGAGCAAACCGGGAAGCTTTGTGTGAGAATGTATCCTGATAAGTGAAGATGCACGGAGAGAAGAGAGCAAAGAATCTACTGTGATGGTTCACCTCAGGTGCACGTTAAGTCCAAAACCTTATTGTTGATCCCCACATAAAAGAGGACAAATGCAAGCACCTGAGGTTATACACAAACCCCATCACAGTGTTCGAAGGTTTCCTCTATATGTAAAGAAACACATAATTTAAGGGACCACACAAAGCTGGATGAGTCAACCCCAGATCCAGGCTGTCATGAATTAGCACACATTATCAGAACAGCCTTGTATCAGGCACCAAGCAAAGATGCACTTACAGATTCTTACTACAGCATACCTGGGAGAGAAACCAGAATTTCACAAAAAATAGGTGAAGGAACTAAGGAAGAAACCCAAAACCCAGCCCTGTTAATGTTCTGGTCACTGAAGTTCTGCCTCTGGAAGGTCAGAAAGCATAATTATTCAAACCTCAAACAGATAGAGCTCCTGGTTGTACTGATGTCAAGAAGACTGGAACAAGCTTCGCAAAGCAGAAGGAGAAGCAAATCTTTAAAGTTTTATGCAGATGAGTTGATTGGAGAAGCAGAAGGAAACTGTGTCATACAGCCATATGAAAACAGCATCAGAAAGAAGTTAATACTAAAACAGATTCATAAAATGAGCTTCAGGGAAGGAAAATTGTTTAAATGAAAATAATTTCTATTTCTGTGCATTCAGGTTATATTCAGGCCACCCTTTTTGACATGTTAGCAATATTAATACAAGAAACTTTAATTATAATGTTTGCTTGGTTAATTATGGCTACTTCAGCAAGGTAGTTTTGCAAAGACAAAGAATCTAATTTCGAACTTTGCTCTCACAAAAATACTGATTAACACCACATATATCTAAGGTCCATATAACCAAGAACCCTACTAATAAGTCTTACAGT
>BJBW01006586.1:49401-142275 GCA_004320125.1 Scolopax mira
GCAACTATTTCTTGCTTGTGGGGATAATTTAACTTTTTGATTAATTTTCAACAGATGTATATCCAGAAAAAAAACTAGAACCGCAGGTAGCTTTTTCAGAACAAACTCATTCACTTTTAAAAGCATTTTCCAAGACAAACCATCAAAGCAGTAGCCCTTCGTTTCTTAAAGCACTGAAAAATTTTGTTACTACTCAAAGAAATTAAAGCTGGTTTTGTTAATGCAGTCTTTGGAACATGTTGTACAGAGGAAGCTCGCATCTTTCTTTCACTTAGTGTGGGTGTCCTGATATTCTTGGGATTCTCACCTACTCATGTGAGTCAGTTTTATATAACGCTACAACATATAATTTACCTCCTACTCACAAGCCAACACTTTAGCACTAACATCTTAACCAAGGGTTATTTAAGGAATCTGAACTTAGTACATTTTTATATAAAACTGCGCAAGCAACCATTACATTTGTGTGTCAGTAATCACAGCACACGGTTCTAAAACTAGAACAAAGAGAGCTGACTTCCTTGTAAAAATAATCAAGGTTGTTTCACCAAAAATAGAGCCCCAGAAGATTTAAACTAGATGATACCCTTGCTCTTGAACTACACCAGATATTTTTTAAAAAAAAAAAACCTAAATAATATAAAACAACCCTCAATCTAACGTAAGATGCACTAAATTGCCACATCTGCAGAGTCAATGATTCTCTAAAGGAGTGTAGAGAATGGTTGTGCTGTCTTATGCTTTTCTCAAACACTCCTCAACATGTAACTGAAAAAAAATTTCTGAAATACTTTATTAAGATTTGAAAGCTATGGAAGCACATTTACCAGCATATTCTAGTCTTTCAGCTTTGACAAAGATGTGTCGAATAACACATATCAAAGTGGTTAATTTAAAGGTTAAGCTCAGGCACTTCAATAGGTTTTTAGAATGTATTAATTGAACTGTTAACTGATAAAAATTCTATTCAAGACGACACCTAATAGTGACAGTGAAAACTCTTTACCTAATCAGTCACTGGCTTCAGAGACAAATTGGTTCACCAGCTGACTCAATGCAAGAAACTGAAGAAATGACTTCAGTTAATTGGAATAGTTGGAATAACATCAACTAATTTCAACTACTAATGATCTAGGCTACAAACCTTAACCTTGCTATTAATTGACATGACTGCAATACCTGTGATCAATAGTAGCTCTTCCTTAGTATGTAACTAATGGCTTTCAGTGAAATTCAGGTATTTCTCATTAGTTTTCCAATAAACTCCTCTCTCCCAAGAGGAGAGAGACCTTCCCCCTGCAGTGATCTACACCACAGAAGCTGTAGAATAACTACTGTCTTCACATCTTCCTCTTTTAAAGGCAGCTGAATTGGGCATCAGGGAAAAGAGTTACCTAGAAAAGTGTCTCGTCATTAGTCTCTCCATTTTCAATAGCTCCCAGATTCCATGTCTTTTCCCTCCAGTAGCCCAAACTCTCAAAACCAGTGCTTAGTTTTCTCCTACACGTAGCTCCTTCTCCATACCAATATTTCAAAATACTTTTGTACCTTCCAAATACTTCAAAACCAACCGCCATTCAACTGTTGACAGAATATCTCACTTCTTTTCTGACATATATCTCTGAACTCAGCAATTCTGCTGATCTTCTCTACAATGCTTTATCTGCTCTACTCTAACTTCTCCCCCCTTCAACACAGTACATACATACCATAAGGCATGTGTATCTCAACTGCTTACCCAGCTACCTTTGGGGCAGTTTTCTGTTCTGCCCACGTTCTTCCTCTCCTCCCAACTTCCATTACGTCTGTCAGAATTTGATTCATACTTCTTTAAGACCTTACTTTTTCCTCACTTGCATTAAAGCAACTTGTCTCAGACACTCAAAACCAATCACTTTCATGCTGCCCTCTCCCCTATGCATATATTTTTTCATTGTGGTTTCTCCTGCTGCAAAATTTCATTGCACACAGCTAACACTAAACTCATTTCTCCTCTCTCCATCGCTGCCAACAAGCTTTTAGACTTTATCTCATTTAGTTCTTCTCTTCCATTCTAATGGGTTGTGCCTTGTATTTCTAAAAATCTGTATTTTCTCCTCTATTTCTGCTGCTAAAACTCCACATTTAAGAACAGGTAATTTCTCAGATTATGACTATTGCTTTTTTCGGTTCTTATTTTTCTTTTTTTCTTTTAACTCCACACAGTTCCTCTCCTGAATGACATTCTACATTCACTTACTGACAATGCATTTTTTGTTCCATTTGAATTGCTTCCCAGTTCCTCCAGCATCACTTCCAAACAAGCGTCCCTGGCCATGAAAGCTCTGCAGAATTTGGCTCAATTTCTCATTCATACTTCCTGCATCTGAACCTCATTCTGTGAGCTAGCATCTTCATTTAATCATCACTCTCTCTCCTTTGGCACTTCTCAGATGTGAAATGTAATCTGAAACATTACAAACCAACATCTTTAAAAAAAGAAAAATTTCTTTAAAAACACAGTACTCGTGGAGCTACTCCAAATTTAATTGCTGAAATGTATTAACTGTTTGATCCTCTACATGTTCACTAAATAGCCAGTTCATTCTTTTTTCCCAAAGATTACTTTTCAGCTTTGCTTTCTAACGCTGGAAGCAATTGGTCATCAATTATGATACAGGGTTTAAGGACTAAGTTTTATCATAAATTTCTAACCATTTCACATATCTAAAATGAGTATCTCTTTCAAACCACAACCTACTGTGACTAGAGGCAGAAATCACATTTAAAAGTTACAATTGTTTTTCTTCACAGTTCTCACTGGTCTGAAGTTCTAGAAATAATGAAGACACTTTTTGATTGCACTTGATGCTTCAAGTCACCAAGTACAAGTTAAAATAAAAACAAAACATTCGTAGAAATATTCCTAGACATGACTAAACCCCCCCCAAACCCCCAAAAGTAAATGTGAACAGAATTTCATCTTCTAACATGCAAATTTAATTAATTTGTCATCTATCAAAGCCAGTGTGACAAAACCAGAGAGAATAAGTAGATCTCCCAAAAGAAACTATGATTAATGTCACCTTATCTGTTTCTGAATTTATGTTCTTTATGTTAAATTCTGAGCTCTCCAACTTAAGATCAAAGTTTAATAACTTTAAACTCGGTCACAAGTTTAATAATGAGAATTTGTATTAACTCCAGTTTCACAACAGCAGTGATACTGCAACATTTGGAGTCATTAAAGGATATCCTGTTTGATACTTACACCATCCTTATCTGCAGTATATAAGAACAATAGTAATCCTTATGTGCTTACAAGGAAATAGAACGATCACTAGGCTTTTCAGCAACTTATTAAAAAATAAAATAGGCCAATATGAATAAAACTTGAATAAAAATTCTTATAAATGTTCTATGTTCTCCAACAATATATTAAGTATCGAATAGCCATAGCTCCATAAAATATGAACTCTCCATGTCAACTATTCTGTCATCTCTTCCTTTAGAAATCAATGGTTAATGTTTTCACTGCAAAAATGAAGTTGTGTGCTACTTGCTTAAGTTAAACTAAAACATTAAGTAGAATAGACTAATAGATTGTAATGTTGTGACATGAAGAGTAAAGCAAAATTCAACTGAAAATAGCAATGCCACATCTCCCAAAAGAGAAATAACATTGGGGGAGAACCCGACAGTAGCCTGTAACATATTATTTTTTAAGTATTGCTTTAGAACATGTAGCTGATTCTGACAAAACCAGATGATTTTAGACAACTATGAAAAGGAGTTGGTCTTACATTTCATTGCAATATAGACTTGCAGCAACCTATGGCCTTTCAGACAAAGGACAGAAAAATGACCCATAGACATTAACAGATATGTAAACATGCATCTAGGCTTAGTGCTTCAAAATGAAAATGGAAGAAAAATGTATTTTCTTCTCTGAAATTTTCTCATTCATAGCTACTATTAAAGATAAGAAACCGAAGAAAAGAAATACACTGAAAAAGCAAATCAATCAGTAATCATGGATCAAAACCAGTAAAGATAAAAGCAAAGAAAAAAAAAAGCCCTGGTAACTTAAAAAGGTGATAAAAGACAGAAAGCAACAGTGGCATTATACAGTAGGAGAAAGAAAGATTAATAGACAACATAAAAAACAACCAAAGTCAGTAGAAATGACCAAAAAAAAGAGTGAAAGGGAAAAAGAGTTAAACAAAAGTAAGAGAAAAGGACCTACTGTTCTAGCACAAACTAAAATGTGCATAGAAGCAAACACAGACTGAACATATTTTTGTCTTCTTATATCAGCCTCCAACAGCTAGAAATATAATTCCCTTAGACACTCAAATGGAAATGATACCTTTCATACTATTCAATGACGAATACAGAAGAATTCACCGATTCAGGCTATATACTTCAGAGTCTAGACAAAGAAAGCTTAACCTTTTCCTCAAGGTCTAAAAAATTCTATTAAAAGACACATTTCTACTCCTGCACTCCTGCCCAACACACGGGACATGCAGACTACAGGGTGCTTTTTATTGTCTTCAGGCAGTCTGAATGAAATACAACAAAGCAGGTTCAGAACAAGGATTTCCGTGAACTTGGTAACTTCGAATTTCAATAGGGAAAAAAAATGTTAGTTCACTCTGGTGCACAGAAATCTAGACTCAATTTCTGCACGTTTTCATCACTCCTTCTTACTGTCATCCTAGAAAGTTAAAGAAATCTGTGTATAAGTTTGTCCAAGAATTTAAATGCAACTTCTATCAGAAGTCCTGGCCCTACAAAGGGATATACTGTGTCTGGAAATTCTAAACATTTCTATTTGTTTCCTACTAAAATCTCAGCAGACTTTATATGTTCTACCTTTCCAGCGAGGAACTGACTTAGAACCTGTAGCTGTGTTCATAACCTTTGAGGAAAATTTTTGATCTGAGCCTCTGTTTTTCGATTTACTTTGAGGAAAAGAGAGGAATTCATTTCTATGCAGACTGATAAAGTTTTGAACTAAAAATACGTTTTAATTAACAAGGAATTAACTATGCATTTCTCCTGTGTAGCTTGCTAGAGATCAGAGACTCAGACAGGGGAAAAAAAATGTACTATTTTGAAGTGCAGCCAACTGACTCGTTATTATAATAGGGGACACTTGTGCTCCATTCTCTAATGAGATTCTCTGTAGCCTACTATCCAAAACAATATTAAACACTATACAACTTTTTCTTATTCTAGAAAATGACTGACTAACAAAACAAATACCTTTTCATTAAAACTGATAGCTACTAATGCCAGATATGAACTCTGCATATCATGTTATTGCCATCCATTGTCATTTACTGTGTTTACACTCAATAAACAAAATTAAGCCAACATGTATAGGAAACTCAAAGTCACATGCTCCAGAACACATAAGCTAATGTATTACCTCCAAAATTTGCAAAGTTACATTAAAAACCAAAAGTTGCCTATAAATACAGATCCTGGTGAAGGTACCAATAAACATTTTGATAAATTTATATAAAAAAAAAACTTTCTTTTTTTTTTTGCCAGAAAATAGAGGTTACAATGTTAACACACTTGAACGTTATGCAAGAAAGTGAGAAGAAAACACAGCAGGAAACTAGATTACCCCAGTAAAATGATTTGATCATACAATTATAATGGAAAAGCTTATTTTGTGAGTGGTAAATATCTCCAAGTCCTCTTTCGCATCCCCGAGCAAGATGGCTTAAACAAATTGTTCTGCCAAAATTTCTAGTAAGAAAAAGATTATCTGTGTGTCTGAAGGCATTTTTTTCAGATACCGCCAACAAGGCAAGCAATGCTAAATAATTATGTTTGCAAATCACACACTAACAGTTTTTATTATAAAACTTGACAAAGCATTTAGTGATATGGTTTGTTACCCAATAGTAAGAGAGATAATTTTCAAACACTACCATGCCTTTGACTTGTACAGTATATTCAGGTGAGTAAACTGTTTGTAATACAAGACAGATGTCACACACTTCTATAGAGATGATCTAGAACAAGAATACATGGTAGGAAAAGATTGTGAGTTTCCAAGTACTATGTTAGTGAACAGTAGCAGTAAAAATCATTAATATCCAAAGAAAGATGTGGGCTTAAAAGACACTGAATATAATCCTTAGCAATATAATCGAGCCATTGTCTCATAAATCTCTGCATCTTGGATATTTTGCCTGAACTTGTACCACTTTTTCTAGAGTACTGTGCTTTGACACTGCTGCCTCCTCTTCATTAACACTTTTTACACAATTTTTACAGGGAAGAATAAACTAGGCCTGAAAATTACACTCCGCTGCTCAGAACAACTAAACCCATAAAGCAAGATAACATCTTTAAGGTTTTCAGTTTATGCAAGTTCACCTGTGACTGGGTTACGCTGTGCTCTTAGGAAATGGGGATTTGTCCACATCTGCCCAACTCTGCCTAATAACCAAAAAGCAACAGAGAGAATTGCTCACCTCCACCTCCCAACAGTGACAATAACAACCCGAAATACTCCCTAAGCCCATCACTAAGAGTTTATGTTCCTGGAAGGGACAAGTTTGTTGCTCTGTATTTAAGAGACAGTTTAAAGCACACATGTAAACAAATAAATACATATTTATGCTGATTTTAAAAGTAACTTGCACTTTTCCTGAAAGAAAAGCATAAAAAATATGATAGTTTTCAAGCACAGAATTTTTGTGTGCCCATCTTTTCTGCATATTAATGTTTGAGGTTATAAATAAAGATCAAACATTGTTTCCATCCCTAGGTACCTATCCCCAAGTGGACTTCTGAAGAATAATCCCTAGTTAGGAATAAGCACCATGCAGTTTTTTACTTTTAAGGAGTGTCTATAAGCTAAAAGGTATCTTACCACACGTTGAATTATACACTATCTTGTTGTCTCTAGAATGACTATTTCCTAGAAGTGTTAGGCAGACTCTGTTAGTCTAGATGATGTCTTTGGAGCACCCACTGAAAAAGCCTTTGATTCACTTACTAATCAATCAAAAGCACAAACCAAACCAGCATATTTATGTTATGCTTAGAGAAAAGACAAGGGAATTAATAGGTTACTCCCAGCCCTTTCCATGCAAGAAGTTTGTTCTAATAATAAGTCCCTTTTCACACCGGATGCTTTTCTAATCTAAGATAATATTAATTGAATCTCTTCGGCCAACAAAAAAGCACTTTCCCTACATCAGTTTCCTGCCACTACAGCATAGCATGGATTAAATGATGACTGCAAAGGGAGTGCATTGCCTGAGGCAGGGAAGATAGAAGAGCTGAGATGCACATACTGCTGAGTTCAAGTCTTATGTTTATAGTTTTAAAACTAGAAAATATACTTTTATGGAAAAGTACCAGACCCTGCTAAAATGTACCACTGAGAATACTGAAAGAAGGCTTAAATCATTACGGACTACACAAAAGGGAAAGACTTGGGTGAGCCAAGGGCAGACAAACTAATAAGAAAATTCAGCTGCAAGCAGCAGAGGATCTTGTTCTCTGTTTTGGGACAGAAAGAAAATTAGATCTGTCTGAGCAAGGGATAGATTTAAAAAAATACTCCTCAGGAAAGTTTGACTTAATAAATTTTGCTTTGTACAGAGGCTGGCTGAGCACAATTTCTCAATTTGACCCAGCTAACATATAGAATTGCTACACCAAGGAATGAGATTTCTTGCAACCACAATGAAAATAACTTTCATATGCCTGCCACAGAAAAACCATAAATGCCATATTACTCAACAGTTTGATAATGAAGTAATCCTACAGTTAAGCTGCTTCCTGAAGAACATCTATATTTTATAATATGATGCAAAAGATTATGCTACTTTCAAATACATCTAGTAAGCTGCACTAATTAACAGTAAAGAAACTATACATATTTAATGTCTTCTGTTATTTCGCTAATTGAGTATACAAAGAGAACTCAATTGCACACTATACAAATCTTACTTCCCCTTATTAGAATCAGACCAAGTGAAACACAGTAGCCAAGGGCTTAAGATTTATTAAGTTCAACTCCAGTGTAGACTTTGCTTTCTATTTTATCAAAGGCTTAGTGATCCATTAAAACTGTATGCATTCCATCTCACTGTCAACACTGTGCAGCAGGAAAGTGCCTAATATGACCAGTTGTCTCGGAGAAGTTAATGCCAATGCAGCATAAAACTTTCTATATCTCAGGCTTGCCTGTTAGTGGCTGGGCTCACCTTTCTACTCTGCTACCTATTCTGGCTTGCTTCATTTCCTGAAGACAGTAATGTTATAAATGCCAAAGATTTTTGGCTAAATGACGAGAATTAAAGTGAAAATCTTCAGAGGAAATTTTAATTAATCAAGAGTTCCACATAATTGCAAGAACACTTCCTTTCCAATTTTTCAGCTTTAGAGGAAGAGATACACATTTCTTTTCTCCTGCAAAAAATCACAAACAATAGCAAGCAAACTCCTTAGATCCTAAGAATCTTGTTCTGAGCAAGATGAAGAAGTAATCAGAAACAAACTTTGTCCTTCTTTAAAACCTAAGCTAAAATAATTTCATTCGTGCCAGACCTCTACAATGTCATTACTTTCCAAAAGAACAACATACAGCAGTTTCATGGCTTTAGGTTGAACTGGCCTAAATTTTCTAAAATTCTTAAGTGTGAAAATAGCATTTCCCTTCCCTCTTCTTCACCCCTGTAACTCAGTAACAGGCTCTTACTAAGGAAAATATTTCGAGCCTCTGTTGCATAAATGATTTTTCTGATTTATCAGGTACTTAATTGTTGAATGCCTGCTCTATCTTGCTGCACTTGCTAACTGAGCACTCTGCAAGGCTTCTTCTGCTCTGCTCTTGCAGCTCAGTGAGTTCCAGAACACTCTGATTACATGCCAGAATTGTACCAAGTTTAAAATAGAATACCACACAGATGCATCGAGATCTGTTAGTCATTCTCTTAACCGCTCTACCACACCATTAAGAACTAAGGAAACAAATGTGAATTAACTTATTTTAAGAATTCTCTATTAACATGATAATAAGGATGGTCCTACTGATATCAGCCTCCTCTTACATGAGGAGATCTTTGATACTACAATCCTCTTTGCATAATGCGGTATTAAACATTTCTTCCTCCTCTGGGGAAAAAAACAAAACCACCCCTCACTTTAAACCACATTATCTTATAGTTTACACCCAAAAAAATCTATAGAAGAACTCACCTAAGAGCTGCTGGTATTGTATAGTCTTTCTAAAAATTAATTTACATTTACCTAAAATAATTATTTTTAGTACATGATAAAATAAGGCTTTTACCTGCCACTTCTCTGAAGTGCAAATATGATGCCTTTCTCCTGAAAAGGAAGCAGTTTCTTTCTCAGTCTTTCAGGTAGAAAGGACAGCTTAGCATCAACATTTTCTAAACAAGAATCTTCAAGTGTAGGTGTTTCTTGGAATGTAGTAGCCATGTTGAACCTAAGGGAAACAAAACCAAAGAAAAGATGTCTTACTCAAGACAGGTCTGCTATTGTTCCATTCTGTAACGTACCACAAACACTCCATCTTGAAATATTCAATATCTACACAACTCTTCTCAAGTCTTGAGAATTCTCCCTGAAATAATGTAGATGAGGGAGGAAGAGCCCACCAGTTCAGTATCAATAAAATATTCTAACTATTCCAGTATGAATAGGTCATCCTTCTGATGATGGAACTAAGTCGTCCAAAATTTTTAATCCAAAATATGCCCAGTCTGGGGGAAAGAAGAAATACTAGCTTTTGTTCTTTTGTAAATTCAGTAGACTTTAAACAAACAAACAAATGGTTAAAAAGCTCAGTAGCGGTGTCCTAACTAAACATGAGGGGAGCAACAAACTTTTACATCAAAGCATTACCTAATTATTTTGGATTCCTGGCCTGTGTGAGGAGCAGGATTATCTTAACAATCATAAGAAAAAATGAATATCAGACAAAATATGCCTCCTGTATTGTTAACAGTAGATATTGTAACCACCAGGTTTGACAGCAAAGTTCTTAACATGCTGCACTGAGATTTTTTTGATACTGACATATTTCTGAAGCAACTCAGAAATCAGATATGATTTGGCAGGATGAACCATTACATTTACAAGAAGAAAATGATTATTCATTTCAAGGATCTGCAGGACTAAGTAATCTGCTTTTTTAAACTGACTGGTTAAAAAGTAAGATCACAGAATCTTCATGGTTGGAAAGGACCTTTGAGATCACTGAGTCCAACCACAGACACACACAAAAATGCCCTATAATCTTAGCCACTAGAGCATACCCTGAAGTGCACATCTAGACATTTCTTAAATACCTCCAGGGATGGTGACTCCACCACCTCCCTGTGCAGGCTGTTCCAGTGCCTGACCACCCTTTCAGTAAAGTAATTCTTCCTAAGATCTAACCTATACCTCCCCTGCTGCAACTTCAGACCATTTCCTCTGGTCCTGTCATTATTCCCAACCCCCACCTCTCTACAACCTCCTTTCAGGTAGTTGTAGAGGGCAATGAGGTCTTCCCTCAGCCTCATCTTCTCCAAACTAAACATGCCCAGTTCCCTCAGCCTCTCCTCATAGGACTTGTTTTCTAGCTGGGTAGCTCTCCTCTGGAAGAAGATAGACCCGGGGACAAAGAAAATGGTTAAAGTAATAAGTTTAATATTTAATAAAGCATGACCATGCAAAACTGAGTTTCCTTCAAATGTCACAGAGTACAAGTGAGGAGATAAATTGTTTCAGATGAAATGATATGCCACAGGGAAAGAACAGCACTTCTGTATTCCTAAAAAATTCATAAATGGAATTCTTATCTACAAAACTTGATGTACAGCGTTCCAGCTGAAGTTACAATCTCTTCAGTGAAAAGAATCTAGCTGTAACCGCACTATTGCACAATATAAATATATATTGAAAGAGCCTGGGCTTTTGTTCTAGCGCAATTATACAAACTTCTTCTAACATCCCATCTTCCACGGGCCTAAGTTCTGTGAAACCTGAGGAACCCTACCCCCGGGATGAGAGGGGGAGTTCCCCCCTGGAGGGGGGGGAGCGGCGGGCGCCGGGAGCCCCTCTCCATGGTGCTCAGCGGCGGGGCCCGGCCCCTGGCCGTGGTGCTGCAGGGGGCGGGGGATGCGGGACCCCCGCACCCCTCCCACCAGGGCACAGTCGGGCCCCTCCTGCCTCGCTTGACAGTTACATCTTGCCTTAAAATCAAGGGGGTGCCGCCAAAGAAAAAGGGAAAGAACAGAGGGGTAGAGAGCACTGCAAAAATAAGTCATTAGGAATTTGACACTTCTGGAGAGAAAATAAAAAATAAAAAAATTTGGCACTGTCAGTGCTGTTGGTAAAAGTGTTTGTAACTGGACCCGAAAAACCCAAACACCAAACCCAAACCAAATTTAAAAAAGGATCACACCCTGGCTAAAGAAAACCCAAAACCAAACAAAAAACCCAACCAAAACCTGATTGTTCTAGGAATCCACTAAATTGTTGTAGAACGCTAGAAAAATTAGGATTAGGATTTTGGACTATCCTGCCACTGGCATCACCAGTCAGAGTACTGACATGAATTACATGCGCACCAAGATATGCATCACAGACATTCAGAGAAATGGAAAGAAAATGCTACAGATGAGTTTACTGTCAACTTTGGGATTGTCACTGTCAAGGTATTGAACAGGGTAATGTTGGAGAACTCGTGTGTGAATACCTTCTCGAGCAACTCTTACCATTCTACAATGAAGTGGTGTGTGACCATGACCATTTTGCCATACCATTCTGCTGGACAATGAGGGTTAAAAAAGTGAATTCAAATGTAAAATATCAAACAACACTCAAAGTTGAGGCATGAGGGTTGTATTTACCGTTGCAGTGGATTTTTGTTTCTATTTTGTATTAAATTACTTAGCCGCTAGAGAATCTAATTTAAGAAGTATAACCTGTCCTAAGATAAGAAGTGATACCATTTGAATGTTAATGAAATAGCCAGTTACAGACCAAGGCAATCTGTATTTCTTTTGCAAACCAGACATTCTGTGTAATCTAAGTGTGACTGTGGTCACAAACACACACACCCCCATTTTAAAAGTGGAATCTCTCTCATATCTTTAAAGAAACAATATTCTTGTACCTCGGGCCTCTGGAACATTCACCATCAAGCAGATAAAAGTACCATGATCAGTATCAAGGCTCTTTGATGCATGTCCATCAGTGAACTTTGCTTAATAGAAGGAGGAAAGCCTTTGGCTTGCCCTGTACACCCAAGAGACACTCTTCACAGGAGAGAGGCCATAAAACACCCACTTTGTCTCTCAGTTGAGCAAACAGAAACGTTTCAGCTCTAACTCTTGGGAAAGCAATCACAATCACTTCAGTAGTTCTACCACAGTATTTTCCAAAGAGTACATCTTTTTCATTAAAGGTACTTCAAGGCTGCTGGCAAAACCAAACATTAAACATGTCTGTGGAGCCACCCTTAAACAAGCCTGCTGCAGGATTGGTGGACACAACAAACTGTTTTACACTCAATTCTGTGATTCAACCACAAAGAAAATGTCTGACACATTTTCTGCGATGATTTTCTATTCTATAAAAGCAGAGAAGATGATATTCTTCTGATCAGCTTGCTACGTAGCTTGTAAGTGACAGCATGAGAATGAAATGTTAACGTAACTAACTTTCTGTTGAACTAGATTATGATAAGATTCTTTCACTGAAACCCTGAATAAAATACATGCAGGTTCAGAAGCATAAAGCTGAATTAGAGGAGGCACATATGATTCATCAGTACGTAGCAGTATTACTGTAAAAATGTTTCTGGATCAGTCACTAATAAGGTTAAAGTTGACTTTGCAGATCCATCTTAAGAAGCAGCAACACAGAAAGCACTAATTACCAGATACATACAAGTTTTTGTTTATTTTTTTCTCTAGATGAATAATTAAAGAAAAGAAAGGTGAGTAATTCTAGAATAGGTGAATAATTAAAGAAGTCCATATGCAGTAGACAATGACTAGTATAAAAACATATACAATGACTAACACGAGCACAAGACAGCAATATGAATTGTGCATTTACTAAACCTTTCATGCTTTCCTCCTTGGAAAGGTGAAGTAGTGTGCCTGATTGCGTTACCCCAGGATTCTCCTAATTATCAACTTTATGCTCCAAGTCCTTTGTATTTACCTTATCTATGCTATTATTTTAACTTGGACTACAGGCTTTCAAAGATGGATTTTGCCATCTGCTGTGCATATATAACTTACCACTATCATGGCTCATTACCATGGAATTCATGTCAAGTAAAAATACTTCAGGTAAAATAGTTGATGTTTGAGATACGATTGTCTGAGAACATGCACTTCAGAATGAATTTTTAAGAATTCAGATACTAAACTGCTCTTTATAGTTAAAAAAATCAACTTACATAGTTCTTCCCCAAACCTTTAAAGTCTATTTCAGTTACTGTAAACATGTACTTTTTAATGATCATACAAAGGATCATACCTTGAAGATTCAAAGATCTGTCACAATCCCTGAACGAACTGCTGGTATAAAATCTGATACTCAGTATCTATAGTAATACCTGCAGCACTATTTTATGATATTCAAAGCTACAGAAGGCACTATGAAAGTTATATTGATGCTATGAAAGATTTATTTTGGTTGTGTTGATAATTAGAATGAAGAGCAATGAAATGACAGAAAAATAAATTAATTCCACCAAACTGCCCTTTATTGACTTGCTAAAGTAATAATTATACTGAGAATCGATGCCTTACTTGTGTATAATGACTTTGGCAGTAGTGGTGATTTATATTTTGCTTTGAGACAGATCAATTATGTACGTCACTGTAGTAATGTCGATAAATAGAAATAGCCTTTAAAAAAAAAAAATTAGTCAGTGTAGCAGAAGACCAGTTTGTGTCTGTTGTTCTACCCATTGCAGATTTGGAAGCTCTAGGAAGAGAAAGAATAGTGCATGTTTTCTCTAATTACAATTTTTCATTTATTTATGTGCCCCTAACATGTTGTAATATGCATCTTATTAAACCTTCCTACATCTCTAGATCACAAGCTTGATTTTTCTCTGAAAAAATAGACCTAAAATGTTTGGTGTGGAGACTGAACTTTTCACTCAAAGAGATCATTCAGCTGTGGTTTTATGAATTAAAAAAAAATAAAAAGACTGTGTGGTATTTTCTCAAGTGTTTTAAAGGAAATCAAGGATGAAATAGCTGAATTACTAAACCCAGTAACTTTTCACCTGAAATTGTTTTAGTATCACAAGACCAACTACCAGTAAATGATCCCCACTTTTAAAAGCAGGAATGGGGAAGACTCACGGAACTACAGCATAATTCATTTATAGGGTATAAAAAGCAGTAAAAATTATGAAGTGCAGAACACGTGAACACCAGGATAAACACTAGTCTAGTTGGTGGGAGTCAACTAGTCTTTTGCAAAGGTGAGTCTTATCTTTCAAGTCTACTGAAGTACTGAACTTTGAGTAAAACTGAGCTGCTGTGAAAAAACTACACTGAAACTTTTTAAAAATACAAGCAAGTAGGCTGTTCATATGTAAGGAGTAACATCAGCAACATTTCAAAAGACTCTGCTCAAACTTCTATTATATTCAATGAATTCAAAAGTGATCTGGATAAATAAGTAACCACTTATTTATGGGGGATAAGGGCAGTGTAAATTAAAGTAAAATAAAATAAACTATATAAAATAAAATAAAATCTGGAATTATTTCTGTCACTGCTGCTGCTATACTGCATTTCAGTGTGAACACTTATCTTTCCAGAGATATGTATTGAGACTCAACTCAGAGGATATTACCTCAGGTCATATGCTTCTTTCTTGGAACAACTTTTAAGTTGTTTGTCAACACAAACTGACATCATAACATAAACCTACTATTTTATTTTTACAGGCCACTAAGTATAGCTTTTTAATACATCTAAGTAGCAGATGCCTAAAGCAAATGGAGCTTGATGGAGTATTTCCATCAAGCTTTGCTTCATAAATTTCCTCTTGATGGCCCTAACTGCTCCACCACTGCATGTCCAATAAAACTTAATAGGAAATTTAAGGCTCTAAGAAAACCATGGGATCCTGGTGGAGTGATTCATCAACCATTTTTTTCCACCACTGGAATCATAGTGGATTGAAAACCTACACAAGTCATTAGAATACAGCATTTTAAAAGATATTACTACAAGAAGCAGCAATTAGACAGAACAGAGGGTATCACAGAGCTGAATTTTTCCACAGGTCCCTGTACCAGGTGTGAGGAAAAGAGGCACCTTAATATTGCCTGGGGGCAATTTGGGGGAGAGGGGAACTTACGCAACTCCCTTTACGCAGCAAAGCCCTGCGACAGCAGAACCACCTCAGCACACGCTGTGGCAACCCAGCAGCGGCCGGGGCGAGCGGGACCAGCAAGACCTTCTGGCAGAGAGATGGGCTAAAAAGGAACGGGAGCCACTTGGAACCTCCATTCTTTCATCACCCTACCCAGGTGGCTTCCCTTTCCTTCAGTCCTACCTCAGGGCGTTACACCCCACGGCGACAGGCCGCCCTTCCCGGCCTGGCCGCCACCCAGGCCTCCCGTGCCCTCACAGCCGCCCCTCCTCCTCCTCACAGCCACCCCCCCTCCTTCTCCTCACAGCTACCCCCCCCGCTTCTCCTCGCAGTCTCCCCGCTTCACAACACGGCACCACCTCAGCGACCGGGTTGGAAACGGCCCCCTCCTCCCCCGCCCGCTCCCCACCGCCCCGAGGGGCCGCTGGCGGGCAAGGGCCGCTGGGCCAGGCCCCGCCGCGCCACTCACGGCTCCGTCTTCGCGGGCTCTGGGCTCGAACCGCCGCCGCCCGGAAGTGACGCACAGCCGTGGGAGAAAAGGAGGGGGGGGGGTGGGCCGCACGCAGGCGGGCTATTCCCGCCGCTCTGGGTGCGCCGTGCCGGGAGGGCTACAGTGAGGACCGGGAGGGAGTTGGGGGGGTCTGCTGTGGGGATGGGCCACACTGCAGGTGGCAGCAGACGCACTCGGGCACCTTTCGGGGACGGAGGAGGTGGCCGCCAGCTGGGGGAGGGGGACCAAGGAAGCGGGGCCGGCCGGGCTGTCATTAGCCACGGGAACAGTCCGTCTGCGCGCCGCTGTCCCGCCAGTGGCTGTCGGCTGCCCACAGTGGGAGGGCGTTGCAGTGCCGGGTTCTCTCTTGTCATTGGCGGTCGTGGCCGTCTGTCAAGGCTGCACCGTCCTTCGATTGGTCGCCGCCTTCTGGGCGGGCTTGCGCTGGCGTCAGCGCTGAGAGGCGCCACTCACCGGCAGCGCCGGGGGAAGGCCGCCGCGTCGCTAATTGGTCCGCGCTGCTGTTAATCATTAGAGCCCCGCGCGGCTATTGGCGGCGGTGGCGCGGGCGGGGCGGGCCGTTCTCCTCGCCGCGGCAGCAGGAGGAACCCGGGTGGCTGTCGGGGGCTGGCGATGGGGTTAAGCGCCCCTCGTGCGTGAGCCCGCCGCCGCGCCGGCCCCAGCCCGCCGGCCGTGCAGCCGCGGTAAGGAGTCTCCCGCCCCGCCGGGGAAGGCGGCCCTGTGGGTGGGGAGCGGTGGTGGGGCCATGCACTCTGCTGAGACGAGGCAGGCGGGGGGTGGGGGGGGGGCGGTCGGCCGCGCCCGCAGTGCGGAGAGCGGGGGGCAGCCGCTGAGGGAGCGGGCGGGCCCTCGCGGGGGAGGGGCGCGCGCCGCGGCCGTTGGGGCCGTTGGCGGCCGGCTGCACCTGCACGCCGCGGGGCGCGCGGCAGACGGGGTCGCGGTCCGGCGGGAAGAGGCTGGCCTCCCCGTTTCCCTTCCCTAGTATAGGCAGGGCTGGCCGGTGGAGCGGAGCACGGCACGGCCACGGCGGCCCGGAGCCGCCGGTCGGCCCCGGGGCTGCGCCCTCGGCCTGCCGCAGCCCTGCGCCGCCCTGGCCTGGGGTCTTAGTGGAGGATGTTGGTGCCTGGGCAAGCGCCCTCTCTGTGGGCCGGGGGTAAGGAGCCGGTCGGTGGGCCCCGGGGGACCCTCCGAGCCCTTGGGGCGGCGGGCTGTAGCTGTAGGGATGCCGGGGTGGGCTGGAAGTGTTGCAGGGATGGGTTTTTCGGGTTTAGCCCCTCGGGTTACCCGTAGCTGCTTGTAAGTATGCTGCGCTCGTATCGGCTATCGCAGCTTTCTATTTAGACCTCCTCTTATGTTGTCTTGGGAGAAAATCTTATATTCGTGCTGCCTATGATAGTGGTGGAAGAGGGTTGTTAATCTGTTATTTTATTTCTTTTTTTCTGCTGCATGTTGGACATTTCTGCATGTGGATATATCTAGCATACTATAATCCAAAGTGTAAGTAGAATTGAGAGCAAACTATGTCACAGCCTGGTTTTTATAGTCTCTTTTAATAACGCTTTCAAATGAGTTTTTGTCACTGAAGAAGGGTCGCACTTTATGAGTGAGACAGAATGAGCCAGAAAAAGAAGTGAGGTATAGCTGTTTCCTACATTGAGTCTAAGAAGAATTCAGATTATTCACAGTAAGAGATTTGCATGATTTCTATTTTTCATAATTAAGCTTGTGGCTCAAGATACATATTGGTGTATTTCTGTGTTCTCTATAGAAAGCTGGATTAGGAAGGGGATGGAAAAAACCCAAAATGTCTGATGAATGCTTTGCTTAGGTCAGATAATATAATCTACAAAAGCATGTGGTGTTTTGGAGTGCTTTGGTAATTGTTTTAACTTTTAATATTGATGTCCTTTTTTATTAGCTTGAAATTAGAGCAGTCTTGTGCAGAATAGGGAATGTGTTGGTGTGGATTTTTTCCTTAGAGTGTCTAGTGCTAGCCTTTTTATATTAAGGGATTATCTTGCAATTTTCAGCAGGGTTACTTTCTCATATCTTGTTTTCTACAAGACATATCATACTTGAGACTTGGTTTTTGTTTGAATACCAAGCAGAAGACATGCTTGCAGTGGTCTTACAGTGAGGTATTTCTTGTGAATGTTAAATTAACAATACGAATTTATTATTTAAGTTAAAACAACAAAAATGAAGTTCGAAATTATTTTTTTCAAACGTCAGACAACTTGCTATTCTGGATAAATGGAAGCATTTTTTTTTTTTACACTCTTGCATTTGTTGTTACAAATGGTAATATTATGGGCAGGCAGCTAATATTAAGTGCTTGTTTTATGTAAACCATTGACATCACAGAATTTACTGTATTTTGTGGAAAATCTGTAATTTATAGCTCAATTAAAAAAAAAAGTTCCAGTGGGTAAAAATAATATAAAGACTTTTTGTGTCTTTTAAATCTTGGATGGTCAAAAACATAGTAGTTGGAACATCATTGCTCACTCTTTAATTTATAAAACTGTAAATTGCTATTAAGATATAAACTACTACTGTTCTCAGGAATAAAAATGGGTTTGACTAAATAGCAGTAATTTTAAAGGATGTGCAGTGTACTGGGCTAGGTTTGTTAGCAGTTTTCCAGAAACTATATGGTAAAGATTTAGGAAAGGTGAATTACTTGAATCTGTTGCAGTGGTTCTCTGATTATATTTCAGTTTTGTGTGTGTATGTATGGAGGAATAATGAAGGAAAACCTAGGGAGACAGATATTACTACTTTCCTCTTTCTTGTCTTAAGTGAATCTTAAGTGAAATTCTGTCTATGCTTTTTCTTTTTTTCTTCCTTTAACTTGTGCTTAGTTTTTGTTTTTCATTCCTTCTGACATTTTAGTATATTTGCCTTGCATCATAGTCTTATTTATTTCATACTACTTGCTTAAAGTCTGTGAAACTGCTTCAAACTAGCTGGATGTTCTGGGTGAAGTGCTTTAGGTAGAGCCCTGGGTACAAAACACAAATACCATGGGGTTTTTTGTGGGTTTTTTCAGTTGAAAGGTGCTGTCAGTTTGCTCCAATAGCCTGGGTTAAGTTTGTGTATCTTTGTATCACCTTTTTCACACATTTACTTCAGAGTTAATTTGTCTAAGAAATGTAGTATCACATCTTTTTAAATACAATGACACAATACCTTGAAACTTTAAATGTATTCTAGGCTTTTAGAAGTAGATGATACAGTTGCATTTTTGTGGCTTTTTGGGAAGAATGGGACTTCTGGCAGCGTGTTCATTAAGAGTGGGTTGTCAGATAATGTTAATGGAGCAATGTAAACTTTGAATGGGCTGCATTACATTTAAAAAAACCCCACAACTTTTTATATTGATAATATTGTTCAGTTTTGGTGAGCTAGAGAACTCAATGCAGGTAGTAAAAGTTATAGCCTAAAATTAGAACCAACTTTCTATGTCCTCGTTAGTGATAGCCAATAAACTAACTATGGAAGTGTATAGATTGTGAAATATTCCAGTATACTCTAATTCTACTTATTTATTGGATATGAAGAGAGTTAAGCAATAGCCAGTAAGTACAAAACTGGGTGGGTGTGACATCTGAGGGGCTTTCGTAGAAGTGATAGGGTGTTCTGTAACCCTGGCACCACTAGGTTGGAAGGATTGCAAGGAACGTTGGGATTTGGGAGCCCAGTGAAGCTTTTAGTGGCAGTTTTCCCATATACATGCCACCTAGTAATGGTTGGATAGGAATGACCCAGGTACTTTTGTTATATGCTTCATTCCAAATTGAGCCTTTTTAGTAATGGAAAGATGAGCTGTTTGGCAATGCAAGACCTAAGTATTAAGGTCATTCACACCGTGCTTTTCAGGCAAGAAGCAGCTATCCTGCTTACTCTGGATGATAGGTGGCATCTATACAAGTCCATTAAAGTAGGTTTTATGTGTTTCTTTATTGGCTCCTTTTTGAGGGGCTGTATAACAATGTTAAGAGATTTTTTGAAAGTGGAATTGGAAAGCTGCATTTCTAAGAGATCATAAGTCAGCAACAGATTATGATTAAATATTGTTGTGAAAATTGTACTTTCAGACTGCCTATAATCTTATTTTGATTTCATAACTTTTTGAAGGAGTGCTTTAGAGGAAATAATGTCTGAAACCAGATTGGAAGCTCAGCAGCCTTCATTACAGAACAGCCTCCACTGTTACTTTTGTGCATGTTAGTCTCCTGCAGTTTAATGTATGTGTTATGAGAATCCTGTCAACGTGTCATTTTATGATATGAACTCTTCTCGAATATATACAATTAACTTTCCTATAATTCCAAGGATATTATATTTGGCTATTGTATGTTTGATCCAGGCTGAAGCAAACTGTAGATTTGAAGGGCATGGGATGATCACTCAAGGGTTTTCTTTCTATTCTTTATCTTGCATCTCTAGAAGGGAATGGGGCATCATGTCTGCAGACATTCATTTTTGTATAGACATTTATATACTGTGGTGTTCATCTGTCTTTCTTTGTCTGCTGCTATGTTTTTCTGTTCTTTTATCTCTTTCCCAACATCAGTTATTGTTGTTCTCTGATCTATAACTCAAAAATTTGTGTATAAAATGGAATTTTGTGGAACACTCTCAACTGCCTCTCTCCTCTGCCCCCTCCACAGGTTTATTTGTTAGGAAGTTTGTACTGCTGTTTATGAAAGGTCTTTTCCATTCATATGTTTAGAATGGTCTGAATGCTGAAGCTTGTCAGGACAAGCACCTTAAATATCATTGAATCTATGACTGAATAGCAGAGCATAGCAGCTCCTTTATATTGAAAGATAACTTGAGTTACTGGGTCAAAAAATAATCTCTAAAAGGCATAAATGTAGGTGTTATTGTTGTATTTGGTTTAGCTGACCATTCTTAGCAAATAATTTCTATTTTTCTGAAAAACGTTTTGTATGTTCAGCTAGCAGTTAACCTACCACGGTTGTTTTGAAGAAGTATGTTCACAGCTGAATGAGGTGCAATAGCTGTCTTTTAGTATCCAACTAAACCATTTTATGTAATAGTGAAGTGGATATAAATAGATGTGCTCCTTGCAAATATCTGTCATTGCAAAAGAGGTCATCATATTGACATATCCTTAGTTTTTTGTTCATAACCTTTATAGTTTCCTGTGATCTGTTAAATGAACTGTTATGTGAGTTTCTGAACATTTCACTTTCAGCTGTGTAAGATGTAGGTCTCTTATTCTGTCAAATTGAAACATGCATAGGGACGCTCACAGGAGTAGTTTAACTGGCAGATGGAGGAAATGGTGACTGGAAGTGAGATCAGTGCCTTCTTTAGTGTAGCTGAATCTAGGAAAGGCTCTTGGTGTGCAGCTGGTGAGTGAAGTTTGAACTAATTTGAGAGCTTCTGCCAACAGCAGATTGAGGAGTGTTCTCACAGTCCTTTTTGATGCCAGAGCTTTGGGCATAAAAACCTGCTGGTGGTGAGTAGCTGGGAGCAGTTGCATCGTTGACCAGCGTGCTGGATCCACAAGAAGATTTCAATCTGCTTTCATATTCTAAGTGAGCTCAGAAGAATTTGGTATGTTCTTGTGGAGATATAGTAGAAGTTCTGAGAGGCAATGGAAAATTGTTGGCACTTAGAACTTAGGTTTTGATCATACAATAAGGTTTGGCACCCAAATGATGCAGTAGCAAAATTAGTAAATTAGTTTGTGGGGAAACCTATGTCTATGACTTAGAGCTTTTCAATAGAAGGTGCAGTAAAAAGCCTATTTCCTTTACAGCATTATTAATCCTTCTATCTTTTGGATGAAGAACTAGATTTCAGGTTCAATGTTCTCTGTAGGTGTTTAAAGAGTCAAACATGCTGCTAGGATTAGATTCTTTTTCTCCTTTTCTTTTGTAATCTATGGAATCTATTCCATAGCTTAAAGTAAGAACCAAACCCTTGCTAATATCTGTCTTCTCTTAAAAGTAGGTTGGTTGGTTAGCATAGCCACATAGACTATTGGTACCTTGACTCAAAATAAAACTTGGCTTCTCTTTTTGAGTTGATGCATCCTTACCCTTCTTACACTTGAGAAGTCAAACTGCTCCTGAACAAGAACTTTTGCCTAATGGCTTTCCAAGGGAAACTGACTCTTTTTTTTTTTTGTGTGTGTGTTAATGGCTGCTGTGTATGCTTCAGTGGAAGAAACTATGGTAAAATGAATAATTGGATACTCATAGTATCTGCTGATAGTTCTACAGTTAGAATTGGCAATAGTGAGTCTTTGATTTTTAATTGCAATGAAGGTTATAACTGATTAGCCTCCTAGTTTAGGTGTTGTGGTTTCTTTTTTGTTTTAAGCACATCAAAGTGATCTTTAATATATTTTCATTGCCAATAATATCTAAAAGGTGTTCTAGGTGTGTGTTTCATTGCACATTGCCTTATTGCCATGGAAAAATAAATTGCTCTTTTCAAGGTTTAAAGCCGTACCACGAGCCAGTACCAGTATGGCTCTGAGGTGTCATCCTTGTGGTGTGGATTGGGAGGAGGAAGAGGACCTGCAAAGCTATTAGATGACTTTATAGAGGCTGCCACAAGAATACTAATGCCTTCTGGTTAGGCCTGTGGTCTAGTAAATGGATATGAATTTTTCACACAAACTATTGTGTTAATTTATGAAAATGCTATGATTTTCATTCTAATGCTTTCTGTGGTAACACTGCATAGGTACTATTTCCCTCTCTGTTTCCAAATAATGGCTTCTGGAGAGGAGTACCTATATTGGTGTGGACGTATTTGTTACTGGGAGAAGCAACTGAGTCCAGACTGTAACAATTAACTAGTAACAATTTCAATACAGAAGAGCCTTCACCTGGTGTAAAAAATAATGCCATGTTTTGACTAATATTTCTGAGCTCTGAATGGTACCTTTAGGCTAAAGTCTTAAAGCAGTAATATGAACAGAATAAATAATGTTACTGGCATAACCCAATTATTGCAAGGTATGATATTACAACAGTTGGTGCTCATCATTAGGTGTGATGACATCCCATTAGTTTTTACTTAATATTGCCTTTATTGACACTGTAAAGTTTAATTTGAAAAGCATAAAGAGCAGTAGCCCTTATTAAGACTTGTGTATTACAATAGTAGTGAAAGCTGTCCCAGCTCAGAATACAACCATCTTTTTATCTGGGCTTTTCTGCTGAAATATTGAACAATGTTAGAAGCTGGATTTGTGTGTCTATCTTCCTTGGTCCATAGCAGTGTGAAGGCTTAAAATGGCAATGTTCCATAAAGACGGAGAAATGTAAATGTGTAGGTATTTTCTCAGTACCTCTTTTTCTCGTTCAGTCTTCCAATATGCAATGATATATAGGCTAATTTTAAGCAGGAAACAGTTTAGCCCATTTTTAACATGTGGAATAATTGGGGATAGGAGACCTTGAAAAGATTTTCTCAGCTCTGATCAGGCAGTGTGTGAATTCAGGCATGTTTTAGATCTGTGGTGACAGGCAAACGTGTTGCTTGCCTGAGATCAGAATGATCTGATGGGATTCTTAGTTGACCAGCTAAATATCTTGTCTTCAAGACAAGATATTGCTGCTCCAGAAAGGTAGCAGAGTCTCCTGTAGATTTGTGTCGTATCTTGGCAGCTGACTAGCTCTTGATATGACAAGAAAGTCCTCATGCATGAATTTAACAGGCATTCAGCTTTAATACTGCTCATAACTTATTAAAATCTTATGTTTGCAGTATCAGTAGTTGTTTTCTGTATCCATATTTTATTCATGTCTGCCTGTGCTGCACTTACATGTTTATAACAGCACTGATTCTAAAACTTTTAAACTATTTTAACAATTTTAACATTTTTACATTTACAGTAACAAACTATTACAACAAATTATGTTGTAATTCAGAATGCTGAAATATATACATAGGTTAAGTGTAGGTATGACTACTGTGTGAGAGAATCCATCTTCCTTATGCTTGATGCAATAAGATAGACTTTCATGGAAATTGGTGGAGGACATAAAATTGATTTTGAACTATTCTTTGAAATTTTAGATATAAAGTACAAGTAAGTAGACATTCTCCAGTTTCTTTCAATTTTAAGGAAAAATTCTTGGTGATAGTAAGAAGGCATCTTACCAGGCTAATTGAAAATAAAGTTAAATTAACAGATTTTTAGTTGGCTCCCACTGGGTCTAGGCTATCCAGGTACTCTGGTATTAAATAGCAGTAATTTCCAGTAAAATAATATAGTATTTGTGGACGAGTATGCAATTTAATGCATTGTACATGGCATGAAAGTGCCTTCATACTGAAAGGAGAGACTGTGAGTCCTTTAGTCCACTGATGCCTTATTACAGAATATAATCCTTTCATAGCTGTGTCAAACCATATCTTAATGTTAATTAAATTGCTAGCTGTCTTCTTTCCTACTCAGTAGCAGTTATACAATCTGGTTCTGTGATGCCTCCTGGCCTCCAGCACTGAGGCTGATTGTGGCAACCCCATAGATGCAAGCTTTTGTGGACACATTTTCCTCTAGCTTAAGTAGCTCTTCTACCTACCTGTTATCTACTACAGCTACATATACTATCTAATAACATGACATAATAAAAGTGTAATAAAGACCTGTCCTGTTCAGTTTTTATAAAAATATCCATCATGCTATAAAGCAAATCTTCATTAAGTTTACTTTTCCTTCCCCTTTAAAGAGAGATACAGTGTTTGATTCTGCTGAATTTCTGTAACACGTGGCCTCTTGTTTTGGTGATTGTACCATGGAAGAGGAGACTATGCCATTGCAAAACAAACAAAAAAAAATGGTACTTAGTGCAAAAATCAGTTTTACTTCTTTGACTGAATTTTCTACTTCTTAAAAGATACCTTTTAAAGGTACGAGTAGCAAAGTAGCAGAAAATGATGCTCTTTTTTTTTTTTTTTTCTTTCAGTTGGGGAAAGGAAGAATCAGTTCTCCATTTCCTCTGGGCTTGGGTCCGGACAATTAAGCTGTTGTTCTGATGGTGTGCTTTCAGAAGTGTTCATTAGAAAGAAGCAAGATGCTGATTTTAGTCTGCTTTGCTTTGTTACCAGGATTTTCAGTTTAGAGATCCAAAGTCATGCTTAAACAGCTCTTGGATGAAGCCATCATATTAGTGAAGCTATTGGCTTCTGGCCTTCCTCTGACCAGTAAGTTAAACAAAAGAATTTACAAGGTTGAGCTGCAATGCAGGGCGCTGCTCAGTGCTGGATCTTAAACGTGTCTAGGTTGAAACTGCTGCAGAGGACAGTAGCTCATTTATAAACAATGCAGAAAGACTAGCTGTAAGAATCAGATGCTTTAATCTCTGTTAGACTGTTTGCACTCAACATTCTTCTTGAATTGTGGATTCCACGGAAAACTGGTTTAGCTATAACCTAATTCAAGAAGTTTTGCTGACATGGAAGGCTTTGCTGGTAAAATTTGACCAGATGTCAACTTATTGTTGTGAGATTTCACTGGATGAACTTCAGTTTAAAAACTAGTTCTAGCTGTCCATGGGGTATTCAGATCTGTCCAGCTGTCACCCATGATGACAAGACAATTTAATGTGCAGCTTGTTCAGGGCTTGTCCTGAAATGAATGCACATTAACTGAAAATCAGCCAAACTGAGACAATTACGCTTAGTAAATTGCAATGCTTTGTGAAGCATTGCAGAGCATTTATCAAAATAATATCAAATAATTAGATTATCCACCTTTTCCTGTGGTTTTGCAAATTTATTTTTTTTTTATAATGTCAGGTTTGTAAAACAGCTTTGGAGTTTGTGGCTGCAGACATTAATATACAGTCATCTTATGACATATGAATTTATATCTCAATACATAGATTGTGTTAATCTCCAGAAATTGGGAACTTTGCCTAAACTAATTAGACACTTTATTATTTTATTGGTGTTTAAAATGGAGGTCCAAAGCCCCAAAAAGTGGTGGTAGATTGTTGGGTGTTTTTTGCATAACTCATTACAGCTTCTCAGTGAACAAGTTCAGACTTAGAATATATTAAAAGAGTTCTCTTCTGTCATATTCAGCAAACGAAGAACATTACAGCTGTCCACATCCAGATACTGAAATAATTTTTGACTAGCTTTGTTGGAAAGCCAAATGAAGAAGTTTGTTAGTTCTGAAGTTTTAGTGGTGTATTGGCTTACCAGAGTTACAAGTGTTAAATTAAAAAGAATTTGCCTAGCCATTGCTTTTCAAGTGCAGTAACAGACTATCTCTAGACTGTGCATAAGGCTTCCTCCCATAGCACTTTGTATGTGGCAAAATTCTTGCTGTGGATGTCCTTGGTGGATGAAGTGTGTCTGGTCCTTACATTGGAATTGCCAGGACTTGTTCCTGTCCCTCTGGAACCATTTTTGAATCAGTACAAGGAGGATCTTAAAATTTTGTTATTTTACTAAAATGTTATTTTAGATTGGGTAGCAGTATTTCATGCAAAATAACTGCTTATGTGTCTTTACACTAGAGCCATGAGGCTCTTTTGTTCAGACTAGTGATCTTGCCTTGCGTATCATGTTAAAGCAATAAAGAGATGCGTGTTTAGAGCTCTTATAAATATTCTAGACAGGGCATATAGTATTTCCATTTGTGGTGACGGAATAAGGCTATTGCTCTTATAAATCTCACTATTCAGGAGTATGAATAATTCAGTCTGGAGTCTGAGATCTTCATATATTGCCACCTGCTCATTATTCAGAAATTCTTGTTACAGTCTGCTGTTGCCCTAGCAACATTCTGAAAATTAGTGTTGCATCTATGAAAAAGCTTTTGTTTATCTAGCAAAGCCCACTATCCAAGCTGTGTTATTGCAGGATGCATCTCAAGTGGCTACTCCAGGTCCCAGCCCTAGTTGTTTAAAAAAATAATAATCACCTTTTATGTGGCATTAACTGAAAATTGTTAAATAGTTCTCTTTTTTTTGTTGTTTTATTTTAAACTAGTCATAGATATTAAATGTGATGCTGTTATAACTTAAAGTCCATTTAGGGTCTGATAATATGATATCACTTTTGTAGAGATGCTTGACTGTACAGATACGTGACAAAGTAAAAATCAGATATTGACTCCTGGTGTTCCTAGGGTCCCTCCCTGACTTTCCTACCCATCTCTTTCCCTCCCTCTTTGCTCCCTCCCCCTGTTCTCTTTTAGATGAGAAGCCAGGTCTTGTTTAACCTTAAACACTGCGGGATTTAAAAAGATCTTTCTTTGTGCTGCTGAAGTTGACATTAGCCAAAGCTGGGGTGGGAGTAGGGGTAGTGTTCACAAAGTCCTTGAAACTGGTAATGCCAGAGCTAACAAAAGTCTCTCACAACTTCAGCTCTCCCTGGTTTGGGTTGAATGTACTCACCTCACAATATATACCATTTACTTATGGAACAAAATAGAGGAATAAAGCTGATAGTCTGGATTTTATTTTTTCTCAAGAGAGAAAAATAAATTGAAAAACCTATGTTAAAAAATATTTGACTTCCCAAATCCTTTTCGTTGTCGTGAAGCAAGAGAAAAGCTGCAGCTCTTTCCCTAGCCCCTTCTGTATGTGGTTCAGATCCCCCTCCCCTGTTGTATTGTCATTTGTTTGGTTCAACCCTGCAGTTACTGTCATTCCTTTCTGTATGGGTAGAAGGTAACACATACCTGTTCTGAGGAAGCTTGTCATTCTTATCTGACCTGTTGGGCTTCAGATTCTGAGTTCTGGAGAGTAATAAAGACTTCTGCTAAATTAGCATGCTCTGGTCAAACTTCGCACTAGAAAAATACTTTTGTCCAGACTCCTGCATCTCCCTTGGTTTAAACTAATGTGTTCCGTAGTCTTTTGCCTCTGAAGTATTTAAGGACTGGAATTGATAAGAAGTTTTGTGATATTCTTTGTGCCTGATTCATGACCTGAAAGCATGCTGGCAGCCATTGCTACCAGTTTTCAACGTTTTTAGAGTATATGGAACTAGAGAGAGAGAACTTGCAGCGAAACGGCTCCTGACAAATCACAGGCTTTCCACAAGGACAGTGTTACATTATTATTTTCAAGAACTGCCTGGTTTTGGCTTACAGTGATCTTAGGGGTGTTTAGTCTAGGCACCTGATAACTAGTGACATAATAAATGTTAAATTGTGGGAAAGGACAAGGAACAACTGAACTAAGTAAGAAATTTGGAATTACAACTGAATTTCTAATCATTATTCTAGCTGAAGCCTCCCCCTTTTCTCTTTTCTTACTTTTAGGCACCTGGCACTGAAGCCCTGATCCCGTGTTCATAGTTGTTTGGAATTCTTTGGGATGATAACACAATTTGTTGTGCTATCCAACATGGAATTTTGCAAACATGAGAGAAGGCTTATTGTTTGGGGTTTTTTTTATTTTGGGGGTAGGTGTTATTATTTGGGAACTTCTATTTCAGCTCTCCCTTTGCAGAAAATAACACTTTAGAATAAACAGTTTCTTACAGTTCTTCATTCTCACTTCTGTGTTTGTAAAACTACTGGTCATTGTGCCTTATTGCTAGAATAGACAAAAACTGACCTTTATTGATTTTTAGTAGTTGATTCATAGTGTCTCATAAAAAAAAAAAATTGATTTTGCACCCCTCAACATTCCTTTTCCCTGCGTAGAGTTACATGTCTGTACGTATTGCTCATCAGGTTTGGACAGCATGACTTCAGAATCAGTACATTCTAATGGTTATTTGATTGTAACATACCTTATGGAGGCCAGGATTTGTTATGAAAAAAAATGGGGTGAAAAAAATAGGGAAAAACATCCAGTGTGACAGCAGAAGTTTGTTCTGAGTGTTGGTTCTTAAAGCAGATATTGTGATTTATTTTTTTTAATTTCTGTTCAGCATCTGGGACATTTGTATACCTGGAGCACTACAGCCATCCACTTCCTTGGTAACTTAGGGGGAAGCCCAGAGGAAATTTATCAGAGATGTTACTTTTTGTTCAGACTGTTGCTCTTTTGCTAAAAACCCAAACCACAATGAATCTCATGTGTCTGACAGGATATTACAGTATATTGGTTTTTCTCTCAGGCAGTTAAGATGACCTTAAACTCCAAGCTCCAAATGAGTAGCTTAATTTTCTGCTGAGCTAATGCCTGGCATTTAGATGAGACTGTATAAAACAGAATGTCTAGAATAGTCTGAATTTAAACTGCAGTTCAGGAATGATGTTAAGATATGAATACAAAATCGGATATAGTGTGTTCATTAGGCTTGTATGAATCTGTTGTCTTGAGACTAAATTTACAGTCCCTTTATTTTTCTTATTTTTATCAACAGTGAAGTAGGTTAGGTTGGTTGTGGGGAAAATGTGAAGGTCTTGTTATAGAACCTTTTTTTAGAAGTAACAGTGAGTGCAAATGTTCATTAATAGGAACAGCTGGAGGTGGAAGGACAGAATACAGTGATTAAACATGTATCTGGCAAAACTAAGCACCTGATCTTTAGTCTGGCTTTGTCAAGTATTCACTCCTTAGTTTAGCATGAGGTGTTTCTTAGTTGTTTGCTTAAACTGCAGTACTTCTAAAGAGATTTTTAGTCTTGAATTCTGTGAATGCCAGAAGTATTGTTTTAGCTTGTCTTTATATTGTTACTCTAGACTTCTTAATTAACAATAAGTTAGCATTTCATCAGCAATCAGCCCTACAAATGGACCCACCAGATAGACACTCACTCATTTGGTATCTGTTTTCCAGAAGGCATTTGAAATGTAATTACATTTACTCTTTAATAGTAGCTTTGCACATTTAGTGTTTTGGGATTGCTTAAATTTAGGGCTTTAGCTTAAGGTCTCCTATATTTAGATTTGGACAACACTTTGTCATTATCTGGTAACCATAGCTAATTGGTGACTAGTTTCTAAACAACAGTAAAATAGTTTCATTTATACTAGTAAGAATGAGATTCTATTTCACTTCTTGGAACAAAAATAAAACAACCAGAGAAAGATGCTTATTTTAGCTTCATCACTATACTGAATAAACTGTGCTTGTGGTGCAAAGGAATGAAATTGGAGTGCTTGAGTGTTTGTGCTTTCTTGGAAGTGAGGGGTTTTTATAGTGAGATTATAGGAACTATATACAGAATAGGCATTCATGACCAGTATGGAGTTATGTAATTTCTCTAAGTGTGGAGATAAAGATGTTTCTTTATATTGTTCAGTCAGATGTTTAAAGCTTCTTAGCAGCTCAGTAGAGAGAAACTCAAAATTAGTCAAGTGGATGAAACCTGGTGTGATCAGAACGTGGCTTCATTATGGCCTTGATGTATATAGGCCAAACATTGCTTACACTGTTAGATGTCTTCTTGGCTCATGGAGCTGAGAAAAGCTGCTGTTGCCTTTAGTTTTATAGATAACTTATCACAATTCCAAAGTGAAATTTATTTAACAAATTATCCCATTCTAGGCTTAGAAAAAGCCGAGGAAACAAGAAACTTCCTAATGTCTTTGGGTTAGTCCACTTTAGCTTGTTCTTTGAGTCCTCAAAGAACTATTTTTTTTTTCTCTTCCTTTGTTCATCCTTCTGCAAGGAAAGTCTTCAAGAACATTGTAGTTTGTTAGCTCTGCGCTTCCTCCTCCAGTGGTTTGTGTCCTGCCTTTTCTGTCCTGAAAATGTACCAGTCTGTAAATCTTACTGGGAGTTGTTGGAGAGAATATAGGGCCCTTGTTCCTCATGGATATTGCAGAGCGCTTCTCAAGTATATCCCATGTAACAGAGCATGCTATTTTTTTTCTTTTTTAATTAGTTTGGATTTTTGTCTGTGTCAATACTCCTGTTTGAGTTTTAAAGAAAATTTCCTTCAGGGCAGTACGGTCTCCTGTATTCAGATTCTGGTTTGGGGACACTTGATGGTGCACTTTGGTCACTTACTGAGTTGTGTAATTTCTTTGAGTTTAAAAGAAAAAAAGTGAAGATACAACAGTTCTGAAGTGATTATGGCTGTGTTGCATACCTTCACTCTTTTGATTGAGTAAGCCTAGAGAATCCTTCCCCCTTTAGCAAGCACCTGACTGTTCTCTAGGCTGGTATTCATTTATCTCTTGAATATCTGTTTTGTGTGCTTGATATGTGGGATTGCTTTGAAATTTAAATTGAATTAAAACTTTCTATTCGTGTGTATGTTTCTGAGCTTATAATGCCTAATTGTTACATCCTATTTCAGCAAATGTAATTGTGTGTATCTGATAAGAGATACAATTTACGTATGTTCCAAGTTGAAGATCGATTAAATTGGTGTTGCTAATTGCAATTGTAAACTAGCCCTGGGTGCTCCAATTCCTGTTTCCAGGATAAAAGTTATTTATCTTAAGCGTATTAATTCTGTGTCTTGTCTCATTTAAGATAAATGTTAAGGCATTATTTTTGCAGTATTCAGTTTAAATTATTTTCCTGTTTCCCATATCTAGAAATATCTAGTGAGTTATTTCTGTATTCATTTACACATGGTTGCATTTGGCACTGTATAAAGGCATTCGTAGAGCTGTAGAGACAACATCAAACAAGCATTTATACAGTACATTTCCTAGGCAGGAATATTTCAGGTAACAATTGTTTCCTGTCAAAATCCTCTCTTCCTTTTTAATGCTAAGCACAGAAGCCTAGAGGACTGTTTTAATATTAAGCTAAAATTTACTTCTCGTCTCTTAAGGAGAACTTTGATTGTTGTAGGCATTGGTGGTTTTCTTGTGGTTTCAGTGTAGTAGTTGTAAAAATGCCTCACTGAAGGGATAGAAATTAAAATAACTAGACTTGCATATTGGGATCTTCCACCTTAGATTGCCTCCTTTCCCTCCCCCTTCTCACTTCAGCAGACTTTTTCTGTTTCCCGCTTTAATGAAATCTGCAAATAATGAGAATCAGTGAACTCCTGGAAAGAAGGAATGTTATCTAATAGAATCTGGACAGCTAGAAGGTGGGGATTATGTGGAAGGTGCCGCATGGAATTCACTGGAGGCTTTTTTTTTTTTAAAGCTGCTGCTGTTGAAGGATAAGCTCCTAGTTATGGGGCAGGTGAGGGGAAGATAATGACTTCTACTCCTGTTTTTAATCCATCAGTTAGAGCAGACAAATAAATTTGTGTAGGGGGAGAAAAGATTTTTGCTTTTCTCATGAGAAGGTAAACCCAGACCAGCCTATCCTCTCCTGTAGGATGACAGTCTCCAGAACAGGAGTTACAGAAGCTAATAAAAGCCAAGAAGAAGTATTTGATACGTTCACGATTTTGTAATGTGGGTGTGTGAGTTTTAGGAAAAATAACAGCTTTTTAAGGAATAGTGGAAAGTATAACAGTAGTTCATTGCCCAGTTCTCTTTTTCCCTTGGGTACTGCTTTGTTTCCTATACAGGGTTAGCAGTAGCTTGTTGCTGACCTTAATGATTAAAAAAATATTTCTAGGTTCTTGCAGTGATGTGTGCGAATGCCAAATCCAACTTTAACAGTAGTTATGTACACACGTGCATGCACACATGTTTTCTTAGTGTTGTTTGAGGAGACTACTTAAAAGATTATTCTGATATAAATGTAATCGGTATAATGTTTCCAATAATTAAAAACTGTTCTCTTTGGCATTCAAAGTACAGACCCTGCAATGAATGTATTGTGCATATAGGTGTTCATCTATATGGAGTTCATTATATGATCCAAAAATAAAAAAAGGAATTTTCTTCTCTAACATCCTGCCAAAGAAGTCTAGAAGTTTACCATGAAGAGTAATGTTCCCATTGCAGACCAGGTGAAAGAGAAAAGGTAAAACCTCAGTGAAAATATCAAGGGCCTCCCAGAATGATGCATTTTGTATCTGTTTTCTTAGGGTGATTATAGACTTGCCTGTTGAGAGCTAATTGGGTGTGTTGATGGGACAACACAGTGTGAGATCTAGTGTGTTATCTAGATCAAAAGACCTGTGAAGCCATAGCCTGGGGTAGGAGGACAGGAATAGCTGGATTGTCAAGTAATGTAAGGAGGTAACTGTTGAGCAGAGAAGAGGTAGCCAGCAGTTACATTGAACCTGCCATGTACAAGAAAGCAACGGGTATTCCAAGAGCTGCCATCTTCAGCTAAAGTAAAAAGACGTAAAAATACTTGTTTTTTATTTTTCCTATGATCCTGCTGGTCAGGGGTGACAGTGAGATGCATGGAGTGTGTGCTACTACCATTTGCAGCCAGTAAGAGTGGAGGCTTTATAGTTGGAGCACAGGGTGTGTAGCAGAAGAGGGGGAAGCACAAGAAGATTTAGATTTAGACCTGTTGCAGACAGGTAGCAGTCTTGGTACCAAAAGATCTTTTTATAAATCTATATAAACAAACTACATATAAAAAGATCTTTTGGTACCAAGACTGCTACCGTCTGCGACAGGTATAAATCTTTTTGTGCGTGTTGTTTGTCATTTATTATTTCATATGTTTGTTATATTATAGAAATGTTTATTTGTGTATGCATATATACACGTGCTTACATTTTATAGATATATTTCGCCTTGCTACTTAAAAATATATGGTCCTGATCTTCTGTCGGTCAGGAATGATAGCCTCCTAAGATCCTATGTCCCCTCTCTGGAGCCCCTAAATTAAAATACTGCCTCATTTGCCTTATCAGCCTTGCTTGGTATGAAGGATTCTTCAGAGTGGTTGCTAGAGCAGTACAGAAGGGGATGATGGTTCTGCAGCAGCCCTGCTGAGCACTGGGGTAGTGCCACAGATGGGGTGGTGATAGACCCCCCTGGTCTGGATACTGATTTTGGAAGTATGATAACTAGCATTTCGTAATAACTGGTGTGTTTTTTTCCCCTACCCCTCTGTTCAGAAAACGTTTTTCTTCCTTATTTGGGTTCTGATAGTGGTTATGTGCCAGTCCAGAAAATTATCATGGCATTCATACTGTCGATGACAACTGTGTTTGTCTGCTGGCACTATGAGCTAACTTACTGTTGTTTTTAAAGTTGTGTTAACAGTGCTAAACTGAAGAAATAAAAATGTTTAGAAAGGAAATCAATATCTTTATAGTATAAACGTTTTTGTCCTACTTCTGGGTTACATCAGACTTTCTTTTAGTGTGGTATAAACTTTCATTTTGAGAGTAGTCTGACTGTTAATGGCTAAAGTGATTAAAATCTGTACAGCCATTTTATAGCACGCACACAGAGCTTCAGAAGGCTTTTGCATCAGTGGCTTGTGAGAGCTAACGAGGAGCTGGATAGAGGCTCTGTGCCTTTTGGTGGCTGTGCCTGTGACTGGCTGGGTGTCGCTGCCAGCACAGCACCCAGCTGTTGATTTTCTATTGTCTCGGAGGCTTCAGCGAGTGCCTCAACAGACTCTTCATCGTGGACCTATGGAGGCTGAGCCATCAGCTGAGCCTGGCTGTGCAGCACACGCAGGGCATTGTATGGAGAGATTATGGAAAGCACGTCTTCAGTAACAGCATAATGAAGCAAAATGCCAATATGATGCAGGTACGCGCGTTCTGAAATAGGGTATGTCTGAATAGGACTGTCTGAAAGGAGCAGAATGAAATGTCTGTAGAAAAACTGTGGTTTGCATTTGGTTTTCCTTTTTTTCCCCACAAAAGCCTAATCAATTAACAGAGATCATCAGAATCCTTAAATCTCTTCTTTCTTTAAACATTAACATTAAAAAACCTTTTTCTTATATCATCTGGTTTAATAATGGCATTTTTGCTAATTTTTATTTACTAAATATTCTACTTGTGCTAAGATTGGAATGCCATTATAAATATCTCTGCTAATTCAGAACGGTTTCAGAACAGGTTCCTTATGCGGCAAAAATGGGGGAAATGTCTTTTTTTTTAAGTGTTACTGTTATCTCCATTCTAATGAGGAATTACAATTAAGATATTTTTATTTTTGTAATTATAAGTTTTGAACTGAAATATATTTGAAATCAAAATATCAAGAGTATTTACAGTAAGCTACATTTAAATGTGGTTTTCCTATGCAAGATGTTGATGACTTTCTTGTATAGTGTGCCAAATCTCTTTTTGTTGAGATAACGGGTGACTTTGGGTGCCTGTTAAAAATCATTCCAAGGTCAATGGTCATTGAAATTTTTTCAGGTTTCTATACTATCAAAGCAGACATCAGAACTACTATGGCTTTGTTATAAATTGAGGGAAAATACACTGCTAAAGAAGTAGACAATTTTAAAATTCTGATTTGTTGTCACATGATGTTAATAATAAACAAATTTCTCAGGTACCAAATGATGAATATATGTATCTTGTTGGTGTGGTGTAGTATTTTGTGAAGCCAAGGAAAAATACATAGATGAGTGTATTGGTAGTGCCCCATGGAAATTTTTTGGTGTTTCCCTTGTTGTTTGCTTTGGTGTGTTTTATCTTTATTTTACTTTATGCAGAGACCAACCATAATGGTATGGAAAGTTAGTGATTCTTGTTAGAAGGGAGAAAGAAATTGCCTGTTGTATTTGAAGCTTTTGCTTCATAAATTTTGGAAAGCAAACCCACTTCATAATCTTGAATATCTAGAGCCCTAAATAGACTCATAGAGTTACCAGGCAAGATTAAAGATTCTGTTCCTTCTATTTCCTGTTGAAATTTGTATGTCTCTTTTAGACATCCTTTTTTTTTTTTTTCTTCCTATTGTTATTGATGGAAATACCAAAGCAAAAATGTTAATTTACGTATTCTAAGAATGAAACCTGAATTATCTATAAAATAATTGCTGTGTGCAGTTCCGGTAGCTGTTTTCTAAATGAAATTAATATTTGTATCTTTTAAGGAAGCTGCTATTTGAAGGATATCCATTGAAAATAGACACAGTACTTCAATTTATTTACTTAAAGTGACTGTGAAAAAATGAATTCTTTGACTGTTTTGAGGTTTTAGTTTCCTGCTGTCTCATCTGAGGATGTGTATATGGCATGTACTTTATTTGATGTTACGTGTTTTCTGTTAAGTGTTTTGAGTAGCAGGATATTTTTCTTGCTGCATCTGGACTGAAAATATTTACGTACTCTTACTTCTATCTTGTTTCTGATACAGTAATATTAATCAATGCTGAGCTCAAAAGACTCTTGAAGATACCTTTGCTTAGTTTACAGTTTGTTGATATAAAAACAAGTTTTTATTTTTTAAAATATTTTGTTAAAAGCAACCTTAAACAAGTCAGGCTATACTTATACTTTATTTTGTTATAAAACCTCTATCATGTTTAGTAAGCCTTAATAACAGCATAAAGGGAGAAAACCAGTTATTTTTTCACAAACTAATTATTTTCAACTGACGTACTGTGATTTTTGTTCCATTTTAAGTCCTTAATGCTTCAGCATTCAGCTTCAGAAATCTGGCTTCAGCGAATGATCTAATAATACATGATTCTTCAGTTTTTAAGAGTTGTTTTTAATAAGACAACTGACTGTTTCTATTTGATAGTTTAAGTAGATGCTTCAGTTTGGGGTCCTTGATCTGAATGACTTCATGACGTAAAGGTATTAAATAGATGCACAATGGTATTATATGGTGATGGGGCGTTTAGTGCTATATGGTATTACAGTGTGTTTCATGGAGTTGTTGGAGGCTTTCTAAATAGATAGTTGGGAATCTTATGGGGGGAAAAAAAAAGCAAGATGTCAAAGAAGTTGGGAAAAGATGTTGGGTAAGAGTGCAACAAAATAAGGCTAGAAAGGGGAAAGTTGGGAATTACTTGAAAGATGAAGCTGGGGGGGGAATTGCTGTTGTGGGGACACAGATACTGAATGGTGTGTACATATGCTGTATAGTTCCCAGAGTAGAAACAGCTTAAGAGGCAGGAGGAGTTTTTCTGCTGTCAATTAGGTTTCTCTGAATGATGTAAGCTAAGCCAAAAAAATCTTTCGTCAGCATAGTTGTTTCTACAGAGCTTTTGCTGGTACAGCAATGTCATGTGAGAAGGGCATTCATGTTTCACCTCCTGAGCCAACAAAACTATGCTAGCAAAAACTAAAGATATGTCATGTTGTATTTCATAAGTCTTTCTAAATAGTTCTTTCCTCATGCCTTTAGACAGGCATGGTCCTTAGGGGAGGATGGGCTTAGCCATTCAACAACCATATTTTCCACTAACCTAATGCTTTGCTCTTTCTGAGATATATAATTTTTGAAAGGTTAAAGCAGTAATAGTGTTCAGGCTAAAATGGCTTTTATCTGCCCATGTTGTTGCAAATGCTTGCCAGTACAACAATGATATAAAAAAAATTTAACTGTCTTGGAAGTGTTTCAGAAATTACTTTCTTTCTCTCTCTCTTAAGCTAAAAAAAACAATTAAAAAAAAATGGTGAGAACAGCTCCTAATGGAGCTACAACTTTAAATAGTGTATAAACCATTTAAGATTATTTTAGTTGCTCTGAGTAGACTAGCCACAGAGTTCTATTTTATAACAATAAGCATATGCTAGCCAAGTCGGTTTTCAGCCAACACAGATTGTTCTGTGCTAGAATTGTAACTTTGTTGGAAGCCCTGCATCTGTTGAAACATGTGGATTGAACATTCCTGGTCTGTCAGGAGGACTTTCATTGTTCTTCATGTTGAGTAGTTCCTCTGGTCAAAACAAGGGTTGCAGTGGGGTTTGTTCCTTAGGTAGTATCTTGGTATGCTAACCCTTTTCTTTTCCAAAAATAGTTAATTTGTCTGTGGTTTGTTTGGTTTTTTTTTTGTTTTAATTAAAAGTGCACATTTTGGCACCATACGAAAAGACAAATACCTGCAGCCTGCTAGATCTAATAGTAAACTGGAAGCACCTTAGCAGAACCCCTTTTTCATGTTTCATGTAGCCAGGACTACATCTTCAGGACTGTTTCATTTGCCATGAGGAAACCAGACAAAGTTGTTTACTTTCTTTGATGTACATTGCTCTAATTGTTCGGATCCTAAAAGTCCGAAGTAAAATCCAGGAGGAGAACTAATAAGAGAATGACAGTGCTCTCTGTGAATTGAAACTGCTGACCCTCCTGAGGAGCCAGAGCTCCAGATTATCCAAAGAGGCCCTATATAGTGCCAGTGTTTTTTCAGCCTATCAGTGTACAATTAAAGTTTTCTAGGACAGGAATTTTGAGTTTATGGCTAATAAATGGCGACAACAAACTGCTGATCTCCATAAGTACTTTAATATTGTAGTTTTCTATCAATATGTAAAATAAAGATTGCTCTAGTCTTGTTGGTTGTCAAATTTCTTATTTCCATGTGTGCAACTATATTCGCAAAGGAGTTATATTGTTATTCCTTATCACGGTCAGCTAAGCATTTCTATTGCATTCAGTGGTGGACTCGCAGGAGGTGGTGAGGCAGGGTTAAAGAGCCTTAGATTATTGCTCAGAATTTAAAAATAAAAAAAAAAGAGTTATTAATAATGTGTCTTGGCTTCTCACAAGCGTATTACTGTGAAAGGTGTCCTCTCTGGTGTCTCATGAACAATGGTAGTGTCCTGACTTCTAGCTAGAGTGTGACCAAGAGGGGAACCGTGTTGGTTATTTTAAATTGTTTGAGAGATTATAATATGTAGAATGTCTCAGTAAAGAAAAGGAGATCTTTAAGTATAATAAACTATAGGGCTGAGGGCAAGTTTAAATTTTTGTTTCTGACATGCAGCATTATTATTGTGCAAATAATACAGTGCTGGTCACCTTCACCCATCCAAAGTGTCTGTAGGTTTAAAGTAGATGTTTGACAGATGCATTCTGGTGAATCTTGCTGTAATGCTCTAAGACAATGTCTCTTTCTGGCTTTCCTTTCTCTCTCAAGGCTGGAGACTTTGTACCAGAGTAAGTGGCTGGGAAGGTAGCACAATGGTGCCTTGGTCACACAAGTGCTAAGTCCCATGTCTTGGTGCTTGCAGTCAGTGAAGGTCTGTGTGAGCTTAGACACAGGCCAAGCTGGACGGATTGAAGTGTAAACACATTCTCTTCTGCCAACTTCTGCTGTTGTAGTACCTCAGATACAGGGACAGGACAGATAAATAAAAGAGCTGATTACTTTGTATAACCAGTGCAGCATGATTAACTAGAGCACACCTAGGAGAGCCTTTTATGTCTTCACAATTGCTGCAGTTTCCTTCCATCTTCTGAATTTCCTTTGGAGGGAGTTTTCTCAAGAAAGTCTGCAAATGTCTTCTGGTAAATTTGGTGCTATTTCTGTGCAGGTAGTTGGTTTTTTTAATGATGTCTACACTCAGTACATAGTAAGATATAACATCTAGTCCTTAATTCATTTTGAATGAGGTACAGTAACTGCGCATTATGCTTTTGTATTCCTATTTGGCATCGTACTGTTTCTTTGAAAATCTGATTACTGAATAGCTTGGTAAGTTGAATCAAATAAAAAGTATCTTCTAATGATGATAACTGATTAATGTATAACTTTAAAACCTGTGTAGACGGTATAATTGGGAAAAGCATAAATCTTTAAGCTCTTTAAGTCAATGCAGCATGGATTCATTTGTACAGCATTTCCCAGTACATAAATGTAAACAAGATTAGGGATTTTTCTTTGATTCATGCTTCAAAAATGGGCAAATATTGTATTTAAATGCGATGTCATTAGTAAGATCAGACCTGCACAATATTGTAATTCAGTAGGGAAGCCAGGATTCTCTGCTCCCTAGTCAGTGATTTAATGGGTCTTGAACTTATTAATATAGCATGCAGAAAGCATGTGCACAGAGTTCATGTGTGTGTTGGCTTTTCTGCAAAAAGGGAACAGCTGCATCTGCATAATTCCAGTTTCTGTCTCTCATAGTTTACAGAACTGCTTTGAATTTTCTGTTAAATGAATGGTAATCTTAAAATCAGCTGCTACGTTTTTATAAAACCTTTGTGGTAGATTTCAAGTCTTCAAATCCCTGGGACACAGAGGTATACAAAGCACTAATTGAGAGAGGGAGAGTGAAACTCTGATTGCAGAGCCTGGCTTACAGCAGGCTGTGAGCAGTCTGGTCTGTTCATGGGCAGGAGAATTGTTGCTCCCTCTGGAATCCTCCCTTGCTCTTCAAGTCATGATTTTTAAGGGCGTATGCAGTTTTTGTTTTTCCTTCTTCTTTTTTCTCCATCATATGAGGCAGTTTCCTATGGTCTTTTTTCCACCCCTCCCCTAAGGAAAGTTTCCCAGAAGGGACTAATCTGTTCCAAATATATGTACCTTGTCCATCTTTTGTCTCAGATTCATCTAAAGATTCTCCATTAATAGAGACTTTTTTTTTTCTTGGGAAAAAAAAAAAGTATCTGCACTTTCACATAGCTTTTTTTTTAATTAGGCTGGTGCTATTGAAGAATGTCCTTAATTGACTACTGGGGTGGAGCTGATACAAAAATTACTGTTGAAAAAAAAAAGGGGGGGGATACCAGCACTTCTCCTGTCCCTCTTTTGTTGCTTTCTTCATACTAGCTAGTGCTGGTATAAATTTCCTGTGCACTGCTGTAGCTCAGTAGCCCAGAAAAACTGCCCCAGAGAAACAGCTTTATGGTTCTTGGTCACTTCTGGTTAAATCACACCATGGAAAAGCTCAGCAAGTACCAGAGCTGGTGCGAAGGTGGAAGTGGGACCACACTTAGAAGGAGAAGAGCCAGCAGCAAGACCTCCCACTTTTGACAGCAGTGAATTTTCTGTTGATGTAGCTGTCTGAGGCATCAGTCGAACTTGCCAAAATTATTTCTCTCTGAGAATGGTGTGTAAATAGTGGTCCTCAAGAATGGAGCATTAGATGGATGGAGTAGCTTTCTTTTAGTTGTACCCATAATTTTTGTTCATGTAAGAATGAGAATTTTGATTGGTATCTTTCTGCTTAAGGCATAAACATTTTCCTCTTTTATCCTAACAAAGAAACATATGTAACTTTTTGTGAGTGTTTTGGGTTGGTTGAAAGGTTTTGTTTGTTCTATCACAGGAACCTGAGGTTCTGATGCTAATATAAATATGTGTATATTGTGTTTTAAATGTTTCCTAAAATAATTGAGGTGAAAAATAACTGGAAAAGCTCTTGTTGTGGCAAGTCTTTTATATAAGAGCCTTCAAAGATTTTTTTTTTCTTGGGGAGATCTTGATCTTTCTCAAAACCAAACCAAAACAAAAAAAATAGCACTTCCACATCCAAGCTTGTATAGCTGATGTGCTAGGGGTAAGTAAGACTCCATTCTTAGAGACTTTGCTGTACTTCTAAATCAGTTGTGGCACTTAAGCTGTGGAGGGATTTGCTGCAGGAAGCTGCTGTGTAAGTTACGTTGATGGTGGGTTTTTTCTCACTCAGCTACTTCTATAAGAGAGTTTTCAAAATAACATGGATCTTATACAAAGCTCAGGTCTTCCAAAGGAGAAACAGGTGATTTTATAGATTCCCCTTAAGTAATAGTACACCTGAGATGAGGACAATGCTACTCTGGTCTTTTTGTAGTAAAGGTAATTGTTATTTAGTGCAGAGCATCTTTTATATATTTTTTTCCTCTTCCTGATAATTCCTCTCTAGGGAAGATCATCCTTATAATCCTGCTTCAAAGAGAATAGAAGTAAAGCCAACATTGATTCTTCTCAGTTTAATGGAATACAGTATAAATAGCATAGAAAATAACCTACTGCTGTGATTCCTCTGCCCTGTGTGTATGCATAAAGGGATCTTTTCTATAAGCAGAGGAATGTCAGCTCTGTGACTCTAAGCTAGGCAATTCAGAAATAAAATATAGCAGAAGTAAACCAATAGCAAGAATGTGTAATTGTAGATATCTTTAATTAGATTAATATAGTCTGCTCTCAACTCGGTCTCCACTGTTCTGAGCACATTCCCAGCCTCTTCACTTAATTTGATTATGAAGAGGGTTGCTGTGGTTGTGAATGGAGGATTCCTTACTGCTGATCAGAGGTCTTCTGTATTATGTCCTATGGTCAACTTCCCTAGGATTGTTTTTCTTAAAGACATGAAAGACATAAAGTGTTTTGGAAATGCTTACAGGAAATGTGTTGGTACTAGAGAGAATAATTTTCTGTCTGTATGTCTTCTTACATTTAGCATACAGAAACTATGTAACAAATTCACATGTATATAAAAAGCTGGGGCAAATACCAGACTGTCTTACATCCTGTCTCTGTGGCTTAATATTTACTCTTCCACTTGCCCAACTGCTTCTTGGCCCTATATCTCACCTGTCTTTCCTGTGTGTGCTGGGATAGACAATTCAACTACTGCTGCTTCCTGCTTTAAATCGTAATGCATTGATTGGTTTGGCTTTGTTTTCTTTAAATTCTAACATAGATACACAGTACGGCTTTCTCTGTACTTCTTCAATAAACTTGGTGTGCTTTCAGGGGGAGTATGGCTTGATAATTAAATCCCAGCCTTTAGAGCTCAAATAATAAAGTTAAAGCAACTTGCGAAGAGAAATACAGCTTTATGTGTATCTAGAGCAAATGCTGAGAGCTAAGACAAGACATTACATAAAGTCTGGAAATTTCTGAATGACTTTGCTACAAACCTCACTGGAAATTCAGCACTGATTGATTTTGACTCTTTGGTTAGGGGATAAACTACTTACAGTCATAGTAAAAATGAGGTAGGTGGATATTTTCCACAACAAGGGATATTCTTCAGACCTGTTTAAGGGTTCTGTTGGAATGCCTGGTGAACAGTAGCCTGTTTAAGAAATAAATTCTCATTTACCTTTCTACTGACAGTGTGTCCACTTCGTGTGTTTAATGTAGGTGTCTTTCACTCCCACCCTTCTAATCCAGTTTCCTGCTCTAAATTTTATAGATACTAGTTATTTTGACAGCTGTTCCTGTGGTCAGTTTGACAGCAATTATATCAATGATAGCTTTAACAAAGAACAAAAAAATCACCGTCTGTCTTTTTAGCTTCTTTTTAAAAGAAAAAGAATCAATTTCTTCCATCACAGGCAGAGGAAAGCTTCCTGTCTCCATCTATATTGCCAGCAAGAAGGAGATACAAGTCTTGATGCCTATTAGAGAAATTGGATTAAGTTGAGTAGATCCTGTTCCCAGAAATATCCTTGCTCATTACAAGTCAATTTAGCAGGTTTACATATGATGATTTTCAAGTCGGAACCTGAAACAAAGGACCCAGTGGTTTTTCATGTATCATGATTCACGAGGCTTCTGTCATAAAACTCAGCAAGGACTATGCTCAATATCTATATTTTTTTTTTTTTAAAATCACTTGTCCTTTGGGTTGTGCAAAAGAAAGCAACAAGAGCACAGGATTGACAGCCTTTATGATTCTTCTGACTGTAAAGCATATGTCTACATAGTACTAGACTTCCATCTTGCAACTGATAATAACAGTTTTATCTCTGAAAAGAAGTACATTCAAAATAGTTGCTTAGAAAAAGGGGTTACTGCTTTTCAGAGAGAGAATTAATGGAATTTAGGATGAATGGTGCTGGTATAGTGTTACCAATATGAGGGAGAAGAACATACATTTTAACAGTAAGTGTTTAGATGAAGGCGCAGCAATCCCAAAGGTTAAAGAAGATAAATATGTTACCCTCCACACTTGCAAGTCCTTGAACTTCTGTCCATCAAAGCAGATGCCTGTTGTTTTCACCTAAAAAAGTTACTACTAGAATTGGAAGGCCTTTTTCATGAGACCTGTTGCTACCTGTTCAAATTTTTTAAGTGCAAACACCTAATATTCGGTCCTTTCAACTCTTCAGTTAATTTTAGGGCAGAGTTATGTCCCTCTTATTAAAATCTACTGGCCCACATTGGTCTATATTGCCATCCAGTCTGTGGTCAGCGTTGGGATTTGGGGTAAATAAACTTAATGGATTTGCTTACTAGTGCCTGTTTTCACTCCAGACAGTAGAATGACTCCTAAGCTCTGCCTTCTTGCTTTCTTCTCCTTTTTCCTGGCCTGCATGGGGCACAAGAAATTAACATCCAAATATATGGGGAAGTGAAAGAGATGGGGTTCGTAAGGATGGACTGTGATCTGTGTGTGTGTCCCCAATCTGCAGCACGTAAAGTTACTTTTTTCCAAAGTAATTTTTTTTTAATCCAGTATAAATGGATTTTAATCCAATATATATGAGTTGAGAAACTGGAACCAAATTATCTCAGCTATGGAAATTGGCTGAGAGGAAAACTCAGGAATGGAAAGTTACCCAGTTACTAGTAATTCGCTATTGTGGGTCAGGAACGCAAGGTCGCATTACTGATTTCATGGAATCTGTGGCTAGAATTAATTAAAAATGTGGGTTTTCTCAGGTGAGCAAAAATTCATTTTATGTGCGTTTTGCTGTTAATCTGAAGAACAGGGTTTGTCATTTACTTGTGTGCATATAGGGATTCTGTTTGACTCAAAATAGCTACATTCTATTTAAAAAAAAGTATTATTTTTGTGTTGATTAAACTACATGGCTTTTCCTTGATTCTGTCCATTTTACTGTAGCATAAAATCTGCAGCCTTTAAATCTATCTGCAGGTGGAAAATCTGTTCCTAACAAGTTATAAGGTTATATTCAGTTAAGTTGTTGTAGAAAATAGAAGGAATTTTTTTCTTGTGCACCAGTTTTCTGGGTTGGCATAGGAAAGCAGATATGTTTGCAGCACGAATTTTCCTAACTAGGTATGCTAATAGACTTTTTTAATGGTGGTACAAAGGATTAGGAGCTCTTAGTGGTATAATTAACTAAAAAAAACTTCAAGATGTTGATTATAGTTGCTACATTTGTGACTTGTGTAGGGAGTAGCAATTAAATTTCCTTATTTCAAAGGTTATATTTGCAATTGGACATAAATGGGTTTTTTTCTGTCCTCAGCCTGTAATTTTTTTCACATTTATTGAAATACAATAGAAATCATACATCAGTTAAGGAAACCAAACAGTATGTCTACTGAAGTCTTGTTTACAGTAAAAGTTGGTAATCTGGGCTTCTTCAGAAATCTTAAATCACCATCTGGATTGTCTGGAAAAACTAACTCAATGAGCAAAGAGGATTGCATATCCTTTGTTGCATTTCTGCATCTTTTTATTTCCAATTTATTCTTTCATCTGTAGTCCTTTCCCCTCCATTAGACTGAATGAATAGGGTCTTTTACAGACCTGAGTCACAGCCCATCTTTTATCTTCCTTTTCCATGCTTCTGTGCAATAAGATTTATGAAGTCAAAATGTCTTTCTGTAGTATCTCAGACCTCTTATCAAACTGTATGTTTCTTTAGATCTAAACCAGTAACTGTGGCCAAGCTTTAATCTCACCTGCAAGGAAATCTGGAGGCTGTGTGTGGGCCATCGTGCTGTTCTTTCACGCCATCACTGTCTTCTCAGTCGTACCAAGTAGCTCAGCATGATGAGATCTTCTCCTCAGACTTGTAACTAGTTTATCTTAGCACTTCAGGAAGAGGTGTTGTACGCCTCATGCTGTTGAAAAGCCAATTTAAAGTTATTCTTACTCAAATCTCTTTTGCAGGGTTTATCTGGGGGCAAGGAAAAAGTACATTATTCTTCATTCTTTTGGTAAATGTATTTTCTGAAGTGTTGCTTTCTGCTAGTTTTACAGTTTTTTTTTCCAGGAAGGGATCAGGAGACTGCAGTATCTTTATGTGCATACAAAGCAATTTGGATAGATGCCGGTGGTACTGCTGTGGAATGTAGAGAATATTAAGTATTTACTTTCTTTTGTTTCATTGTAAATCCTGCTTCCCATCCTCAGTTCTGCGGGTTTCTCTCTCACGTAAAGTCATTGTTAAATACAGGTAGTTACGTTATTCTGTATTAAACTCTTTGTTGAATTACTACATTGAATTGTTAAATCTGATAAAAGACTGGGCATTGTCAGAGTCTGACTTGGTAATTTTATATTAATTGCGTTCTAGTGACCTCATATTGCAGAATGCTTAAATGCTTTCAAATTCTTTCATCTTGTCTTTTCATCCTTTCTCCCTGCATGCAGTGCAGCTCTTCACTTTGAAAAAGAACAGTTTAGTGCAGGTTCTTCACCTACATTGATTAAAATCATGTTTACAACTATGAAATAAAGGTCTCATTCGTTTCTTAATTTGACTTCAAGCAATTCTGATGTTTTTCACTCTTTTATTTTTTTTTCCTGAAACAATTCTAATTATTATGTAGTTCAGCTGAGGTGACAGAAGGTGTTCTTGATGTTTATTATCACTTTTACTGTTTTTAATAAGCCCCTGGCTAGTCATGAGGAAAGTGTTTGGGGAATGCAATAGACAGAGCCTTTTCAGCTGTTTTATTTCAGTGTATCTTTCACAGGTTTGAAGAAAGAAAAAAATATCCTAAAGCCAAGAACAGAAATAATTGTGTGTTGGTTACATTTTGTTTGCTATTAGATATCTGTTGCTGCCTTCCACTTCAAATAAGCCCTTCCTCGGGGGTGGTGATATTATTTCTCAGAAAAGCAACTCTGAAAGAGGGAAGGTGGAACGTTGTCAGTTTTGTAGAAATTTGTAAATCCTCATTCAAGGGCAATTAACTTTGTTGAAAACTGTCTTCTGTAATTCAGGTTGCCTAAAATATGGATTATGTATTGTGTCTATAGATTATTAACTATGACAAAGAGAAAAATGCTGTTATGTGAACAGGGAGTTGAGATCTTATGGCCTATTACTCCTCCACACCTGCTGGGCTGCTTATTTCAAACTGTGTTTTCAATCTTTTCTGGAAGATACCTGCTTGTTTATAGAAACAGCATTTCACTAGGAATGCCAAAAGAATGTTTATTATGACTACTTGTTAACTCTGTAGTACAGAAATATCTTGGGAGTCTAATGAGAAATGTTATTATGGCTAGATAAAGCAAGTAGAATGAATAGATATGACAAATGCTGACTTCGTCTGTGCTTGTTTTCCTTGAAATGACTATTTAGGTTTTTGGGTGTCATGTTCCCTCTCCCCTCCCACTGCAAATAAAAATATATTTTCTTTGTTGCTTTTTAGGCATTCAAAAGGGATGTTCTTGCTGATTCAAGACAACATAGTTCTGTCCAGGACTCTACACTGGGGATAAGGACATGGGACGACTCCTGCCAGATTCCAGATGGTTCATTACAACTGACATCTTGGTTGACAACTGTGAAAAGGAACTTTGGAGTATTTTATTTTATTTTTGTGGGAGATCACAATCCCCAAACTGTAGGACATATCAGGTACTAAATCAGATACATACTTAGATTTTCCATAATGTTATTTCATTGTTATTTGTTTTCTAGGAAGTACTCTAAGCATTCAGATCTTATTCTTCGTTTCTTTTAAGAAATGGAAATTTTTTGATTTTTACATCTTGCACTGTAGCTGATTAATGACAAGAAGTTATATTTCCTATTTCTTAAGGAAAATTGGGGTGGTTCTGTTATAGCTTTAATCATTAGTTATCTTGATATAGTATTTAAAATTATTATTATAAATTATTATTATAATAATTGCCTATAATTGTTGTTATTATCCTAATTACCAAGGCTATCTTTCTGTATTTTTTATTGCTTTTGAGAGAGAGTGCTTACTTTTCTTAAGACTAGTTTTGCTACATGGAGAAGGTAGGATAGTTCCTATGTTCAGAACTTGCCCGCTTGTTACCTGGCAACTCAGAAACTTAAAAGTTTTATGATATTTATGAGTATTTGCACAGTTGTTGCATTATGATTCAACTATTGACTTTCAACCCTATAAAAATGAATCTATATGTAACTTTCTTTCCTTTTAAATAAGAAGTGCTTCCTTTGTTTCTATTGGAAGCTAGTTTGATTTGGGGTATCCGAATGTGCAGGTGTTTTTCTTTTAAATACAGAAGGGAAAATCTGCAAGCGTTATCCTTCAGTGTAGCTCTTGGTTATCATTTGTCTAGTTGTCTGTTACTATATGCCTCTTGATAAAAGTGGCTAAACAGAAAATGATCACTCTCTTCCTTTGATACAAGACAGGAAAAAGTATAACAGGAAGGGGGATCCTTTTTGCAGCAAAATCATATTTCTTTTGGGTAGCTGTGTAAGTATGTACATCTTTTAAAATTAATTTAAAATTACTCAGTGATCCTTTTTTTTTCTTTGTCCTAAAGGTTCCATATTTCTTATAGAATTTTAAAATAACCTTTTCTAATGAGGATGTCTGATATTCTTACTGTAAAAGATGAAACTGATGCAATGAAGGGTTCAGAAGCTGAATTTAAAGATACAGACCCAGTTGAAAACCTTATAAAATCAGGAAGTCAGGAGCAGATCCAAGTGGAAAAGGATGAAAATTGTCCTGATAGCAAAAACAATATGCCGGTAAGAAGGTTTTTTTTCACCTTATTTTTCACTAATATACCATAAGTCTGTGTCTTGTTCTCCCTTTCTCGTGATCAACTTATGTGTTTCTTTGGTACAAGTCTGGAAAACTTGACTGGCCTTAGGGAAGCAAGTAGGGTGGTTATTGCTTCCTCTCTCCTCCTTTCTTATATTGATGTAAATATGAAAGTCAGCCATTTTTAATTGTTTGAAATAGATGAGTGATTTTCATAGGAACCAGACAATGTGTCCATCTATGTGTTTTCCTGAGTGTGTATGTGAAGTTGAGTTTTTTTCATTGTAGCAGAGCATAAGAAAAAAAACCTCTGTATTCAAGGTGTCTTTTGCTGGATCCTGACAGAGTTCCAGAGACTGAGCTGCATTAAGAATGCACTTTATAATTATAGTGTGGTTTGATCAAAATGCTAAAATGTTAAGTGTTGCTTGTATGAAGAAAGCCCTTAGACCACAGCTTAGCTCCTCTGCCCTGAGTAGAAGTGGCCAGTGTAGGGCTCTTCAGCTATGTGTACCTTACGGGTGGCTCAGGTGTAACTTTTACAGCAGAGCTGTACAATATAAGGCAAAAATAATCAGATGTAGGTAATCCAAATCCCCAGGCGTCAGAAAAATCAAATCAGCAGAACTCCTAAGGCCAGTAGGTCTGGGTCCTGCCCTAGCTAACAGCAGAAGGTCCAGCCTCTTCTCCCTACATTGAAGGTGGACAGAGATGGTGAGCTATCATCCCATCTTGGCCACTAGCCGGTAGTCCCTGTATCTTCCCTTTTCATCTATTCTTCACCATCTAATAGTTTTGGTATATGATTTATGTAGGAAAGCTCTAGAGCTGATGCATGTAAATGAATGGCCTTTGCAAAGTGGGAGATGTACCCATAGAGAAATCACAGCGTCAAATTTCAAGTGAGAAAGAGAGAGGGGAAATAGCATGAAAATATCTTGTGTTAAAGAACACACTAGTATGGATGTGTTAATAATTTATGGCAGCAGATCTAATACCTCTGAGGTTCAGCTGTGCAGTTAGTGTTTGTGCTTGTGAATCCTGGGAAATGGTGGTCTCTCTCACATGGGACAAAGTAGCTAATTCTGGGCTGAGGCTGCCCACTTGCTCATTGAAGACTATGTGTCTTGGATGAGGTGAGGATTTAAGGAAAGTAGCTGAAATTTTCTGTCACAGCCTAGAAAATGGGCCAAATTTCTGAGAGAAAACATGGAAGCTTGTGTTTGATGACAATAAACAATTTTCTTGTAAAAATCCCAAGTGAGATATGGGGTGTGACAGTATTCTTTTATGGATTGCAAAAGTGGGACAGTAGCTTATTAGAGTCTTGTTATTGAGAATCAAGTTCTTTTGGGAGTAGTTTTGTTCAAGACTAACAATTTAATGTTCCACTGAATGAAGTAAGCTCTATTTGCTATGTTAAATTGCTTCCAAATAAATCTTGTAGACCACCATAATAACAATACAGTTTTACACTTTAATCTGCTGGCTTTATTGAGGCTGGCATCAGTAATAATTTTATGTGAAAAGAAGTCCTTAAAATTAAATACTTCTCCTGTAGTATATGACAAATAACTGCTACTGAAAAGCTGGCAGATGTTTTAGCTGAGCTGGTGTTTTCCTTAATCAATGGAATACCCCAGTAGTTAGCCTTAAAAATTAAATTAAGGTTTATTTATTTTCATACAGTAACCTGGAAAAAGTTCATTCATATTTTCTGAAACTTTGGTGTGCAAACTTCTATGAGACTCAAGTGGCAAATCTGTTTTCCTGCAAACTAGTGTCGGTGTAGTCTAGAGAAACAAAATTAATCTGTTGGTGCTGTCGATGGTTTGGCAAGGAGCTTGGGTTTGTTCTTGTATAAGAGTAATAGATTCCAGGTTATTCCGAGATGTTGTGCATTAGTAACTTATTTGCTGCTGCTCACACTGCTGGGGGTACAATGTGAATGAGAAAAATATCTTACTAGAGTACATGGCTACCACTCTCGATTTCTTCAAACAGTGTGAGTGGTACAATTGATATAGAGGATTTTAGGGAAGACTTTTGAATTGACTGTCAAGTAACACTTAAATAGGATGGGAAATATGAAGCCTTCATATGAAAAATATCTTTACAGAAGTCACGTGCATGTGACTAGGTTTTTTTTGTCTAGTAGTTTTTGTGTTCAAAAAGGTTTTGGTTCACCAATCGCTGTTGTCTTCTGACCTAGACAAGATTAACAGGTGGGAGACAATATATTAATTACTAGCTAGAATACAGGATGTGAAGTTTGTTGCCTTTGTTACTGGGTGATGGGACAGGTAATACTTCATCCACTATAATGACTGTTGTTAAAAACATAATGTGTCAGCAAATATTGACAAAAAATTAAACAACCCAGATTTATCTCATAGGATATACTGCCTTTTATTCACGATTAGGAAGACTTACTTTTAAAAAAAAAAAAATAAATTTCCTTAACAACACAAGTTGGCTAATGTATAATTCAGAAAAGGAGGTATGTTCTTATATTCTGCAATCCATGCATTAAGGTAATTGGGGGAAGAAGAATGATAGTCTTAAATACTGTCATCTCTGCACTGAAAAATAACTGTTAATAAGTATATATAAACGATGATTGCCAAGGCAGTAAAAAACTGAGAAAAAGCAATCTGCATATCGCTACATATCAGCACTTGCAGGCTGTGGAGAGTAAAACAAAAATACCACCAATAAAAAATGCCTCACGGAAGGATGGAGGCTGGTATTACATGCAGGGCAAATGTTGTATTAAGTGAGTATAATTCTGTTTTGGATTTATACTAGTTAAGCAGATATTCCTGTCCTTTGGAAGAACTGGCAACTAGACATCTCTCTCTCTACAAGTTTCTTCCCTTTAAACTAGCACAAATCTTTGTTTTCTCTGTGTTCCACAGCTTGAGCTCTCTGAAGCCTTTTTTTGCGTCATCCCCAAATGTTTTGGTCTTTTCGGGATTTCACTGTCTTTGTCTCCAAAATATGTATCTTAATACATTTTAACAGATAAATGATTGAGCAGATTCTTGTTTAGTTAATTTTGAAATGTTGAAAATTCTTCTATGTCCAATGGTGAAATGATTTTTTTCCCATCAGTTGTCATCTACTTTGCCATTGAAGATTGCTGGCGCTACTCACTAATACAGGACAACAAGTAGCCATAGAGCACACTGTTCTTTCCTTCAGTATTACAAAGCTATCTGTGGTTGTTAGGACTGTGGCCCTTAACTACGTTTAGAATTGAGACCTAATTTAGAAGAAAGGTGAAAAAATGGATGTCCTTAGAAAACACTCTTTGTTCAGGTCTGTTGTATCATGCCTGTCCTCTGAAACATCCAAATGATACTTCAGAAATAGATATGGTACTTTCTCACAAAACCTCTCACACTTCTAAGTTTGCCATCTTGTGCTTGATCTGCTCTTATTCAACTTGTTTAGACAGCACAGTGATGATAGAGGAAAGTGTGTAATGCTCCAGATCTGTATTTTTTTATTATTTAATATACGTGATCTGTGGAGGTAATTAGGAAAAAATGAAACAGGCAAATATTCTTACTGACAGCCTGGATATGTGTGACTGTATGTATTTGGTAAACTCTATCTTAATTTCATTTTTATTTTGTAGTTGGAAATGAAACAGAGTAGTTGGTCTTAAAAGTTGTTTGGTTTATTTTTAAAACAAAAACCTAATCATAATTTTCATTGTGCAATTGTTTAGTATAGTTGCTTTTAAACACTGTCTTGAAATCATGCTCATAATGACTTTAAATGGGGCATGCATTTATTTTTAATCTTGCTTTCATTAACACAATGTTTTCTCAGGTTGTTAAAAGTGTTTGAGAACTGCAAATAAAGAAATTGCTTAATTTGCACTCACTAAGATTATATATTCTAATGTAGCTATAAATTGTTTTTACACAAATGGGAACACAAAGATGCTCTGTAGGAGAAAAACAGTAAATGCAGAGAAATTAGGACAGAACTGAAATACACAGACCTGAAAAGAGAAAAAAAATGAGCATTAACAGCTACAACATGCGTTGACTGCCTGTTGTCCTGGAATTCCAGTGGAAAGGCAGTTATCTTCAGTGGGCATGGTTTTGCCCAAGAGACAAACTGTTCCCAATAATCTTCAAGTTTTGTGACTGTAGTTACTGTTGACATTGTAGGACTCTAGGGTTTGTATTTCCAGGCACAGACCTTACATTACAGACCTTTTCTCACATCAGCTGTCCAACCAGACCACATTTATTCCCATGTTTACATGTCAGGTGGGTTCTGCTTCTCCCTCCCTACAAGCTGGATGCGGGGGCTTGTATTTCAGATTTTGACATTCTTAAAATCATGCAGGAAAGCAAGGAATACATGTCTATCGAAGGATTGTTTTTCAAGGCATTGTTTCTAGATAACAAGTCTTAATATGATGGGTTGGATGATATTTATCTCATGTAACTTTGAGGTTTGAGTCATTTCAGTTAAGGGAGAATCTGCCTTCTGCAGTGGTATTGGTAATGATCACTAAAAATTGTCAAGGGCTTATGAAGTTGAGTACCATGGTATTAAAGTACCTTAGTTCATTTGATTAACTTATTCCCCATAGGTTTCAAACACCTAACTTAAATAAAAAGAAAATCTTTAACTGCATCATAATTGACAGTGTCAGTTGGGTTGGCTTCCCAGCCTGGAAACAGAACTAATAGTTCTGCAAGCAAAAAGAAAGGTGAGATACAACATGTCTAAAACACTTAAAGGAATTTACCATCAAACTTGTCCTATTGTGAATGAAATCCAAAAACCACATTAATTTTAAACATTCCTACAAAGATTTCAGGTTTGATCTAGATCATTTCAATTTCAATATCTTAATTAAATTTTGATGCATTTGCTTCACTTTCTGGCATGAACAAATAACTGGCATTCACTGTAGCCAAAACTTTTTACTGAGGTAAGGCAAGGAGAAGATACATGCTTTGTACAGATCTTAATTAAATTTAATTATGATATGGTTCCTGCTTCCCAGAAACAATTTCTTGTGTGTGTTTTTTTTTTTAAATCACTCTTAAAAGTAATTGAAATATGTATGTCTTATCTAATTAGTGAGCAGTAACTTGTGTGAAGTTTTGGTTAACAGTACTAGAAATTGATTGGTTAGTTTAAAATGTCTTATGTCCTGTATAACTCATTAGATTATTTTTTTTTCATCCTCCCTCAGTGGTGGACCTGGGGTGTTTATTTCCATATACTCTTTTGAGTTGTATATTGTCTTCAAAGCTTCCAAAATTTTGCAGAAAGTAAACAATTGGCCAGGTGTAGGTTCTCTTGCCTCTTGCTTTGACAGTGAACTGAGGACACAATTGGCAGCATTGGCTTGATTTTAAGTTTACACTACTAATTTGAACCTGCCTAAGAACTGATGCTGGAGTAATTGATATGAGTCTGGGAAATCATCCAGTTCTTGAAAGTGTAGCAGTTTAGTGTAATAGAAACTGCCAGGGCTACGCAGAGTGGCAGCTTTCAATATGTAATATCTGCTTTCAGTGTAACTGATTGAAGGAAAAAATATTTTACAGGTAACAGCCAAAACTCCAAGTCCCTGTAGTGTTCCAGGTATGAGAACATTTGAACTGTCTTTGCTCAAAATCTCTGCAAGCTTCCTTTAAAAAAAAAAAAAAAGAGTTAGTTCAGTAAGCTTTCAGTGCTGCTATTTAAAAATCTTGTTATATAGGGAAATGAACTTAAACGAGCTCCCCTTCTGCTGTTCTTCAGCTAAGCTCGCACAGTATCCAAAAAAAGATATTTGAGATTTGAGGAAGATGAGAGAAATAGTGCTTATTCTGCCTTTGTGGTAGAACCTTTGGCTTTAGGTCAGGTGTTCTTTTTAGCAGCATATATGTCGTAGTAAGAAATTAAGGCACTTGATAGACATCTGCTCCTGTGAGCCTCGGGCAGGGAGGGCTGTCTTCATATAGTTACCCCTTCCATAAAGGAGTCCATTTTTTTAATTAAACAACATCTGAAACTATATTACCAATGTTACTTTTTTCCGTACAAATACTGGGCATGTGCTCAGTAAATCCAGCTGTGTTAAGGCTTGTCTCTTCATCAGTTTTAGTTCTACAGTGAAACTGGTACTTAAATGATGTTATGCCATTGTGAGTGCTTCTATTCCTGTGTAACTGTTTAACAGTTGCTTAATGTATAGGTGAAACTTTTGTTCATTCAATGTACCTTTCAATCATGCCTACTGTAGCAAAATTCTGGTTATGCTTTCTTTTAAGAGAAACAGTAGTAATAGAAGGAAGCATCTGGGAGGAGAAAGAGCATATTAATGCATAGTAAGTTACTAAATTAAGTGGAAAAAAAATGCAGTAACCTACTTTAAAGGCTACTTTTGTAGCTCCTAAGATGAAAGCAGAAATCCCATGTTTTAACGTGCTTATGATAGGTCAGCGTCTGTTCCCCTGGTAGAGGCAGTGCTTCCCCCCCACCCCCTATATCTTTGTTTCCAGGTGGGTTTCAGGAATAGGAAGAAAATTTATAAAAAGCATGTCATGTTGCCGAGGAAATTAGGACACGAGAATTTAAAATGTAGGAGCTGGCTGAAAAAGTAAACCGCTTGGATCTTACTGAACAAGAGTAATGCTTCCTTCCTTTTGAAGTCTTTTAATATCTATTGTTGATAAATGAAGACGAGAAATCAAGGACAAGCACAATGAAAATGGGAGAGCATATAATCCTTCAGCCAAAAGCACCTGCTGATCCTTTTGCAGATTTGACCATCATGTCAGTAATAACTGTTAAAGCTTTCTTTTCTACAGACTCTTGCATTAATAAAGTTGTACAATTGAGTTTAATATAAACCTTTTCTGTTGTGCCTGTCATTCAGCGGCCAGTGCAGTCTTTTGGACAGACAGCAAAAAGGTCAAAGGTACGGTAGACTCGTGTGCTGGCATGCTAAGGAAGCCCTTCATGCTTGATGAAGCTTTGTTACTTTGTGAAAAGTACCTTTAGTTTTGGTTCTTTTTTTTTTTTTGGCATTGAAGCTTTGTTTTATTCTGTTGGATTTTTGTCTTGCCTAGTTGTCTGCTTTTGTGGTTTGCCTTTATATTTTTGGTGGCTTTTTATTGTTATAGAGAGAAATACTTTCCCAAATATTTTATTTACTTTTCATTAGATGTGCTCTATTGTGCTGCCAGTGCCTTCAAAAGCTGCAATTGCTTGGATATTTTCTTCCTAAAGGAAATTATTTATTCTATTGAAAATATTCATGTGGTTTTCAACCATTTTGTTTTACATAAAATGAATGGAAAAAGAGCGGCTTATGATATATTTATATTACTTTATATAAGCCTTAGTTTTTAATTTTACATACTTTCCTTTAGTCAAACACAAAGTTAAAGTTAGTTCGGAGCCTTGCTGTATGTGAAGAATATCCACCACCTCCCACAGCTGAAATATCACAGGACCTCCAGGTAAAAATCATGTTACTGAAGTCTCTGAAACAATTTGACTTACTGTTCAAAAGGAAATCTTTTGGGTACTCTTTATGCAGACGCCATATGATTTTAATTTAATTTTTTTAATACAGCCTTAAAGGTGGTAAGTTAGATGAAGAATTTGCTTCTTTGTTTTTCTGAACTATAATGGTTGATATCTGGGGAACAGGAAGAGGGAGTTTTTTGTTAGTTGTTTTAACTTTCTAGTGTTACAGTGCACTAGAGGCAGTTTTAAACAGCTTAAGTGCTGTCTGCCATCAGTAAGACAGGAAAAAATGATTAATATGCAGCATAATTTATCAGCTTTTATATTTAGAAAAAATAAACAGTCTTAAGTTCTGATGTTTTTACTGAATTTCTGCATATTAGTCATAATTGCTGATAATTCTATTAATAAGTGCCAGAGGTATGTCTGAAGACTGATCTTTTAAGATAATGTAACATACTTAAAGAAGTTCCTAAAAGCTGGACAGAGTATGTAAAAATACTTTAGAGAATTAAGAACAAAATCTAGCTTTCCTGACTTTACCTTCATACCAGTCTGTGATTTTAGCGCAAAATACTATTATGCTTTTATCTCTATGAATGAATGAGGGGCATTAAAATGCTTTTCTTGCTACTCTTTTTTCACTCCTAACAAAACTGAAATGATCCTTAGTGTCTTACTCATAAAGCATGTTGACTTATTTTACTATTTGAAAAGCTTCTAAACGGTCTTTTTCTGAAGTCTCACTTTCCTTAAGCAGAAAAGCAGGGTGTGAGGGGGCTTCTGTGGGAGAGCAGTAATTCAGTTTTGGAGAGGGAGGCAGATTGAGAACTCTTGTAAGTATTTGTCAAGCGAATTAAAACTTTTTAAGAATAAACCACAAAGTATCTATATTGTGGTTTTTTTTTTTTTTCTTGGGAAAACTAAGAAAATAGTAATTTTTACAGTCTTTCATGAATATACCAATATTTGATGAGTTGACTGAAGAAATTTTGAAACTACTAATTTGGTGAAAATTTAAGTCTTGGATTGGTATAGACTGCAGAGTAAGAGACTAAAAGACAACAGAAAAGTGCATGCTATTTACAATGATTGACAACGCTGTTTTGCATAAGATTAAGAAAATTTATTATGAGATGCAGTTCAGGCTTAGTTGTTTAGCCTGAAGCAGTAGGGTTTAACTTCTTCAGTCACTGTATCTAATTACAGGAGGAGATAATCCTAATTTGTTGGGCTGCTCATCCACAGTATGTTTCAAACATTAGTATTGTAAAAACCTCCAGCACTATATTGCACTATGTATTTAATAGATTAAAATTAGACACTTAGAATAAGCGTTCTTGGCAGATGGCATTTATTACTGAGTCCTCTGGGAATCTGTCCTCTGCTGCAAACTGCAAGGTTCTTCTTGAGAGGAATTACTGCAGTAGTAGAAGAGATGTAAAAGCCAATGCTACAGAGCGAATTTAATTGTGTGATGATCTAAGTTTGTACAAAATGACTGCTATGAACCAGACTGTATATTAAGGAAAAAAAATTAGATCTAGCTGTGATCTAGCATTAGATCTGATCAGATCTAGATCTGTGAAATTGTAATCTAGAAAAAATGGCTTACGAATCCAAATAACTATGTAAGTGATTGAAAGAACAAATTTCATTCTTCCCTGTAGAGTGGAGAAATGCATGGTGAGGAGAAGAGTTAGAAGTTGTAATTAGTTACAAATTCTGATGCTGATCCCATGGGGCACAGATCTTCCATGACTCTTTGTAACAACTCATACAGGCAATTTCTTCACCCATCTTACTTTTTTCTCCCAAAGAATCTTTGAGAATAGTATGGAAGAGTTCTGTAAGCACCAGTCACCTGCTGGTGGCCTCAAGCCCCATGCTTTCAAAGCATGATGTATATGCACTGATTGAGTTTGGGACATGTGGGAGGTCCCGTGGCTCAGTAAAATGAAAGACCATCTCACACAGCCCTCATTGGTGGCACGAGAACAACTGAAATAGAGCTTCCAGTTCTGTATTTGTACTTTAAATGGATTTTAAGAGTAAGGAAGAATAAAATTCAAGATAATGTTGCTGAAAATACTTGAAGAATCCCAAGTTTTAATTATTAAAGGTGTTAGCCTTGATAGGATGAAAAATATACTTAGCTAGGAACTGGTGTGAGTGTTGGGATAACTCTGTAGTCTTGCCTGTGACTGTTCACCAGTCACCCCTTCTACACCAGTATGCCCAGCAGCTCTTAGCAATGGAAAACTCCTGGGCACATGCTGGTGTAGAAGTCACCTACCAAGTCTACTGCTGGCTGCTGCTCCTCAGGAGGCTGTAGTGAAAGTGTTGACAGACCAAATAGTTTCAAGTAGATCAGTTTATTTTCTGATATACTTGTTCATATATTCTTGAGCAATTGCAACGTGAAAAAAAAGATACTGTTCCTTACTGAGAAACTTAGGTAAGAGCTCACAAAGTTTTAAGCCTTAAGTGTTAAAAGGCACTGGCAATCCTTCACTAAAAGGTGATATTAAAGTACAAGCTTGTCAATTTCTTGCAAGAAGAGGAATGTAACTGATTGATTTGATCTTTTCTCTTTGTAAGTACACTAACTCTTTATTCTCTTGCCTTCCTTTGCCTAAATATTAGGTACTGGGGTTGCTCTGATTCTGTATGCTCTAATACAAAGTATGAACACTAGCAACGGATGATCTATTTCAGCTCTTTTTAAAGAAGGGCTGTTTTCACATGAATGGCAGTTACTATTATGGGTAACAAGTATATCAACCTTCAAAACATCAAACCTTTTTTTTGGCAAAATAAAACAGACCAAAGGTGGGAGTAGAAAGCCAGAGTCTAACGTTAGTTTATAGTGTACTTGTATAATTTGAGATTGTTGTTGAATTTAGAGATGACTGGTGAAAAGCCAAGACCCCCGGATGTAGAGCCTTTGAGTAATATTCTGTAATGCTTCCTGACTCTTGCCTTTTTTTTCAAGTGTTCTGAACTGGAGGAATTTATCAGGCTTTGATAATTTGGGGAACTTTGCTTTTTGTTTGGCTTTTTCTTGCTTAATCAGGATTTGGTAACAATTTCTTCTGCTATAAGGTAGGTAATCAGAGTTACAGTGAGGAGTCTGTTAAATCACAGTGCCAGCAGAGACCCACTACAAACACTGTGGGATTAAAATAATTTTAGGGAATAGAAGTTAAAAGGTTTTTCAGCAGCTTTTCAGTCAAGTAGGTCATATTTAATTAGATGCTACAGTTTTTATAGCATGAAATCACAAGAAAGTGCCCTTTGGTACACAGCTCTGTTGTATCACACTTTGAAGTAAATTGGTGGTAGGGGAAAAACTGGCTGTTCAGATGGCTGTTCCTTTTTTAGCTCTCGTTGGGAAAAGAAGTATGAAAATGATTACTTGCTGAAATGCTTTGACTAAATTCTTGCTGCGTGCTTTTACTGTGGATGAGTTTAGAGCGTGTAGTCAATTCGTTTTCTAGGGAAGGAAAATCAGACTGAAAATTTCCTCAGTTTACTCTGTTTTGTAGAATATTATTGTAAAATGGAGAATAACGTATTGGTGGGCACAAGTCAGAAATAATTTTTTAATAAGACATAAGCCATGTTTTTTCTTTTTTTACGTAACTGTTACTCAGCTACTAGGTAAACGGTAGGTGTGATGTATTTTGTAGTGACAAATAAATGGCTCATTTGAATTCTGTTCAGGTTGAGGTATTATATGAGGTGAGGAATACAAAGATTTGTTTTGGAATCTTTAGGGTTTGTAGCCAAGTGAATAATGAAGACTAGGAAAGAATTACGTGAGAGAGTTCATTATTAGTGATAATGGGTTTTATCAGACTTGGGTATAGATCATCTCATTAAAGATGATAAGTCTTCACACTTGCAGTGCTGTTTTGCAGGGTGTATATGAATTAATATTTAATTAGAACATTTCATGTGGGGGAAAAAGTCATAATGAGAGAGCTGATAAAACTATGAGCTCATTTTTTTTTATTTGAAAAAGTTGTTATTCCAGAAATATATATTGAAACTGTTTTTTAACCATAACTTCATCAGTACGGGGTTCCTGTTGCCCAACTCTGAAGGGACCAAGGGGCAGAGAGTGGTGCTGGGGCAGGGAGGAGCACTGCTGTAGGATGTGTTTGCATATGAAACAGTCCTTAGCCCTGGTGAATACTGACTATATTTAACTCTGGCCAGCTTACACGAGTGAGCCAAATCTGTGGAATGACACATTTAGGAGAAGCTTAGAGCAGGTGCCCGGATATGGGTAAGAATGGGTTTGAAGGAAGAATGACTTCTTGGATGGGAAAAGACTAGGTGCAGGACGTAAGAGTGATAGGCAAGAACGGGTGAAGGGTGGGTTCTTTGCACTGGGAAGGATCAGATGTTCTTGGGGGGGGGGGCATGACAGCATCATGGTTGGTATCTGGGGGAACAAAAGTGACATTGAAGTTCAAGACAAAAAGTAATGTGGGGGAGTTTCACTCTTACAGGACTCTTGACTCCAAGAATGTCATTCAAACACATGGTGTCTCCATTTCCCCCACCTCCTGGTTTTGCTGTCTGAAATATGTTAGTCCTTCACTGACAATCTTGTTAAAAAGGCATGAATAACAAATTACAGTCTTCGACTCTTTAGGGGACCATAATGTTACAATGATTTCAAAGGGAAGTTCTTTTTTTTTTGCTATATACGGGGAACAGGTTTTATGATAGTTCACCTACTTGTATAAAACCATGGATTTTGAGATGATTACACACAAAGCTACTCTATCAAAATACACAGGAAGTTAAGAATCTAAGTGTTGATTACAGTAAAGTTTGCAAATTTTACCTTGTTATATTGCATTGTAAATATTTCCCTCCTTTAGATACAAAATTGCAAGTCTGCCTTAGACTGAAACATTTGTGGTTTTGTTTGGTTTTTTTCTTCTTGGTGTAGACCAAATTGAAACTTGAAACAAGGTTTCATAGTGAAGAACTGTGAAGAACAGAGGGGAAAAAAACCATCGTGGATAATGCATTATGTAGAGGCTCTATAAAATTTATACATCTGAAAAAATGGGATATTTTATGTGTATCAAACAAGATACTTTGGGTTCATTTTGAAATAACATTCAGGGCCTGGAAGTATGTGTAAATTCTAAAATGTGTATGGAGCTTTCTCTGTGTTTTCTGTAGTTTTAGATTTGTTGATGAAATAATTTTGTGATCACATAGTATTTGTAGGATATGAGGCAATTATTGAGATATGAGGCAATTATGAGAATATGGAGGCAATTATTTTCCTTCTTACTTCTTTATTTTGCAGGTAATATAATACAAAACAGTTCTCCTGCAGGTATTGTTTGAAATAATGCCCATGATGACTGATTTTTACTTTTGACAGGAGAAAATTCAGATCCAGTTGTCACAATCTTTTGAAAAAGAAGAAAAGCCTGCAAAAGATGAAACAGAAAAGGAAAAATCCAGTGATAAACTGTCCAGAAAAATGTTATCAAGAGGTTTGCTGTTTGTCCTTCTGCTTTTAAATGTACTGTGTAGATAAGGAGTATTTAAGAAAATGCAGTTTGCTTCCAGGACATCATTGCATAAACATTACCTGTTGGGTTTTTTTAGCAAATGAGGCAAATAGATCAGATATCTTTGAGGTGGAGAAGGAATTGGTTCCAGAGGACACAGTGCTTTCAAGGCTTCATCAAACACATGTACTCCAGCAAATGCTATGCCTTTCTTGCCTGTCTAGCTGTACAGATCAGCTGAGTTGGTCCAAGTGTTCTTTGGAAAACTGACTTTACTAGTCAGTAGAAGTTATTACCTTATTCCTGGAGTTTGTTGTTGCAGGTTTTGCTAAACTCAAGTGAGAATGAAAACCACCATCTTACTTTTTCTGATTTGTAAAGTTTAAGCAAGGCTGGAACTGCATAAGTAAAAATGACAAGTAGTATGCTTTCACTTTAATACTTATGAATTCTGGAATGAAGATCTGTTATATTTGCTGAAAATCTTTGGTTTTTAACCTGGAATAGAACTGCAAAATTAATGACATGAGCCCATCTCTATCTGTGTTTCCTAATGCTGTGTAAAAGCAGAAGACTATGCACTGAAGTTGGCAAATCATTGAACAGCTTTTGCTTTAAATAAAGAATGTTTATCCAAGCATCTTGGATCAACTGGTGTGCTAGAAATATCTTTAAAGCTACAGGTTTTTTTGAGACAGGTAGCACTTTTAGGTCTTGTGTCCCTCAATTCCATAAGGTCTTCCTCATGTGGCATTTCAGGGCATCTTGTCCCAGCTCGAAGCCAGGTATTTGTGAAATAAAAAGCACTGGCATTTGGAACTTAACTGCATTTATAAGTCTCAGTCTTTGAAATGATGCCTTACAAAACTAGTGTTTTCTTTCAGAGCTACCTTGTTCAACCTTTAAAGTACATACCCACCATCTAAAAATAAAAATAATTTATTAATTATATATATATATTTAAAAAACCCACCGAAAAGCTAACTGAAACCCATCAAAAACTCCCACCTTTGCCACCCTCTAAAAAAAAGAAAAGTACCTAACATGTTAGATAATAAGAAGTTGAGTACATAGTGACAAAATGCCTAAGGTAGACGTAGCTCTTCTAAATTCATCCAATGTCTACTTTGGAAGGTAATTATTTCCAAATGTAGGATGCGCAAAAATAGAAAATGATGGAATTTAAGCATCAGTCTTCTAGTAATTATAGCTATATCATTGCTCACTTGCAAATTAAGAAAATGAAAGTAAACAATTATTCAATCTTATGGCTGTTTTACCAGGCATATCCTATTTTCTTTTTTCTTCCCTTCCTCAAATTTAAAAGTAATCCTGAACCAGAAGTATTCAGAGTTGCTTGGTTTTGTTTATATTGCCTTAATCCATATGGGCACAATTGATAGTATAGTGGACTCTGCAGATAAAGGAACACTCTCTCACACTTCTTTAGGAAACTAGAGATTCCCTGTGCTCAGGTGGACTTGGATCCTCCACAGGAAAAATCTAGGTCTTGCTTTTGAAGTCTGGACACTTTGGTCACCCAGTTTCCCACTATGCCAAGAGGCTGCTCTGCTGGTAGTGTTGCTTCTAATGAAAAAGCCTGTGTGGATTCTTTCTCCTCCCAATCCCACCTGTCTCTGTGCAGTTGTCCCCTTGTTGCAAACAGAATCTAATTTGCAATGGCTGCTCTCCACAGTGGCCACAAAAAGATCTGTAAAACCTGGGATGTAGGCATAAGTTTGAGTGTGCCTAGCTTGAGGCTGGGTTGGCACACAAGTAGTTTTTAGAAGAGATCCAGTTCCAAAAATACTTTTAAAACATCTCTAGCTTTTACTCCTAAGATCTGGGACTCTGAAAGATGCTCATGTAAGGGAAGATTTGGTGTTAAATTACCACTTTCTTTGACAGATTTTAGAGAACACAATGAGACTTTGAATACTTTGATTACTGAAACCAAGTGACTCTTCTTTTTGAAAACTTCTAAGTATTGTGTTGTGAAAAGAAAGCCCAATGAAATTAGGATTTTTTTTAATAATACAAAATTTTGTAATTAGGTTGGATGCTGGTCTGTAGAAGTATATACAACTGTGCAATGTAGTCTGTGGAGAAATCGGGTGACTCAAGGGCATCCACTGCTTCAACTGACATAGCAATTTGTTAATAGATTGGCAGCATTACTGAAGCTTTTGCTTCTACATTGCACTTGAATTAGAGGAAAGGGTAAGGTAGTGGTGGGTTTTCTGTTTTGTGATGTTTATTTGTGAGCCTTTTCTCTGGAAACTGCAAGTGTTTATTTTATATAGTTATATAATATTGATTCATAAATACCATGTTCAGCAATACTTGTAAAAAAAAATAATAATAGTAATGTTTTTTCAAAGTGTAATTTTGTTCTCTTCTCTCCCACCCTTAGATTCCAGCCAAGAATACACAGATTCCACTGGTATAGATCTTCATGAGTTTTTAGTAAATACATTAAAAAACAATCCCAGGTAAGCATCAAAAATGCCATCTTTCTAGTTTTCTTTCTTGCTATTGCCTGAGGTGTTACACAACCTGGTTTCTGGTTTCTGTGTGTGTCCCTTGCATGTCTAATACTGTATGTCAGTTGTTTAGAATGAGATTTCGTTACACCAATCCTTTGTAATTTGTGTTATATGAACAGAGGTTCAGGACATTGAAATGGTTTAAGACCTTTTAGTGTTTAATAAGCAAATAATTAGTTCTGCATGTGCAGCTCTATCCATAAAGAAATATGATACTATGTCTCTAAAACTTGTACTCTTTCGGGGTCTGCTGCTTAGAGACTAAACTGCCTTCTCTTTAATCTCTCTTGCTCTGAATTTATAGAATTTATAGGCAAAGAAACTTTTTGAAGCTGTACCGTATATCCATAGTTAGAGATATACATCTGTACATCAGAAACCAAATTTGATCTAATTCAAGTCCATTATTTGCTAGCAACAGAGTTGACAGGATTCTGTTGCTTTGAGGTTTGTGCTACATTGCTGTCTGTCTTTTTTGTTCCTTTCCTTGGTGGGGTTTCATACCAGCTCTGTGGCTTATATGTGCAAGGCAAGAAATTAACTCGGAGGAATTATGCTGCTGTTGCAAAAGCTGCTCCTCTACAATTTCATATTCATTAATATTAGAGTTATGATTTCTGATACGATAATGTATTGGGATTCCATTTTATTGGCAAAAAATGTAAAAAGGGCTGTAGTAAGGGTACAACATCATTATGTCCTATAGAGTAAAATGAGAAAGCACAGACCTCTGCTAGACTCATACGTTGTTTCTGTTTGAAGTCATAAAGCATCTCAATAAAAATAAGAAATTGTAGGTGAGGGTTTGCTGTGGGTTTACACGTGCAATAACTGGGAAGCTTATTTATCTGATGTGCATGAATTGGAACTGTGAGACAGTTAATTTCATTACACGTTAATAATTTATGGGAACTGGCACAAGCATTTTAAGTCTCTTGGTTTATGGTTTGTGGTGTGTTGTAGTGGTTATCAGTACCCTGTTACTCTGTGTCTCTCTGATCCCATGACGCACTTCATAATCCAAGGGCCAGTTGAGGCCTCTGCAAATCTTACTGCCCTACACTAACCAGGGAGAAATAACCCAGTCACTGCTCTTCTTCCTCTTGAGACTGTCTTCTCAAGACTGTGCTTTCTCTTGAGCTACTTTGATTTCTGATCTCTGAGATGAGAACAGAATGTTTCACTAGGCAGGTTCACTATATCTGAGTGAAAAATTAATACTTTGGCCTAAAAATACTGCGTTTGACACCTCCTGGTCCTGTTTACAGTCTGCCACCATCCCTTGATCACATCTTGTCTGTGTATTCTTAAGATGAATACAGCTGCAGTTATTGGAGTGTCTCATTTGTGAGTTGCTGTGTTTTTATTTTCAGGGACAGAATGATGCTGCTGAAATTAGAACAGGAAATTTTAGATTTCATTGGTAATAATGAGTAAGTACTGTATTCCTATAGGAAAGAAAAAAAAATTAAAGAGCGTTCCTGTTATTTAATCAAGGTACTATTCCTTTTTTTCAGAGTTCCAAGAAAAAAGTTTCCCCCAATGACATCTTACCATAGAATGCTGTTGCACAGGGTAGCTGCTTATTTTGGATTAGAGCACAACGTGGACCAGAGTGGGAAGGCAGTCATAGTAAATAAAACTAGCAATACAAGAATGTAAGTGTAAAAGTATTGAAAAAACTTTTTGATGTGTAGGTGTAACACCTGGGATCCATTATGCAGTGATGCTGCATCTGTAGCAGCAGGGGTCTGTCTGCTCAGGGGGAGCCAAGCATCAAGGAGAGGTAGTTGCAAGATCTTTACTGCTCATGTTCCAGTGTTTGTGTGTGATAATGTGATGTTCCATGTTTAAACTTTTTTTTTGGGGGGGGGGGAAGGGGGGGGAAAAGATGTTATCTGTAACTTAAGAATTTTTGTTTCTTTTCTCACAGAGATGCATTGCTAACTTTGTTTCTGTGAAATAGGAATTTGTAGCAACTATTTACCTGTTTAAAGATTTACACCAGTAAAGCGTACAAAGTACATTCTTTGTTTCTTTTGGAAAGCAGAACCAGCCCTTGCTTAGAACAGGGTTGTTTCTGATTTGGTGAAGGGAGGGGACGAGACTTGCACAACTTTGCCTTTTGTACTGTAAAAACTGGGAAAATTCAAGCATTGGAGCCTTCTGTTGGAATAATATTCCTTACAGGTCTCACCTGGCCTTACAAAATAAATGTAGCAGGGAAGACAGAGCTCAACAGTGGAAGTGTCAACCAGGTGAACGAGTCATGGCACGGTGCTTTGCTGTCAGGGCTGGGGAGTTCTTGGAGAAACCTCGAGGCAAATCCATAGTGCAAAAAAAAGGAGCACTGGGGCAACAGCAGCTCCAAAAGCCATGTGTAGTTGACCTTTTCATTTGAAGGACCCAGCCATTCTCACTGTCTTCTGCACTTGCTCTGTCACTTCATTCTCTCCCAGGACTAATGTTGGTGTATTAATGCCACCTACTTTCCAGTTTTAATTTAAAGTGTTTGCTTGACACAATTTGTTGTTGTTGTTGGTTGTTTTTATTTTTTTGAGTACTCTATGATTTGAACATGAAAATAGGAGTTTACAGCTCCTTGCATCCTAATCCTTGTCTCTACGTATACTCTCTGTAGCTTTAGGAGGAAAACAAATTAATTATCCACCCTAACTTTAGTCACTAAAATTTCACTTAAGTATACATTTGCCTCCTCAAAAGTTTCTAGAAAAATATATAGAGCTTAAATATATGAAATGTAACTTATGTATTCATGTATGTGCTTTTGCTTTGGCTATACATTCTCTATCTAATTTGACTTACAAAGCCATACACTTAAAATCTGTTGCCTTTACATCTACCAGCTTCAATCAAGTGTGGAATAAGAATTATCAAAAGATGATTTCTTCAATTTCATGCTTTTTTTTTTTTTTATTTCTAGATAGCGTTTAAGTAGCTTATGGCCTCTGGAAGCCCCCTGTAGGTGTAGTTACTAATTAGCAGGCATTTCATCTAACCTGCAGACATCAAGATTCTTAATGTTTTCAGTATTCTTATTTTAAATCGCTTTGGATATAAAATAAGAATTTAGAAAGAAAACCTTGGAGATCTGCTCCATGTTGAATAAAACCAAACTTACCTTTTCCTCATAGGCAGATTCCCGGCTCCATCGCCGATCAGTGATGTTACTGACATCGACAACCCAGTGCATACTGGGACGTCTCAGTGGAGTGGGAAGTTGGTGATTGCAGGGCAGTAAAATCAGGGACCTTTAAAAGAATGAGGTAAGACAGTCTAAAGGTTCTCTGAAATGCCTGCTAATTATGTTTGGGCATCCAGTGACAAATAGTTAGGCTGGGCTGTTTTAGAGAAAAAGATCTCCTGACTCTATACACGTGTCCTGGGTAATGAGTAAAGAAGCAGAAATAGAGAAGAATATACATATGTTTTATCATTTATCAGGCAAATATTTCCTGACTGAGAACTCTTACAATAGTAATAGTTTTATAGTCTAGGTACTTGGTATCTATAACGAGAGATTGTGAAATATATCTATAATCTGTTGTTTCATCCTCTCACTGTGATCTTGTGAAGCTCTTGTTTGCCTGCACTGTACTGTTATTATTCTCTTGCTTATTTATACTTAATTTTGTTTTAGAAGTCTGTAAGTTTCAATGCTTTCTCCTCTATCTTATCTCTTGTTTTCCCTTTAAATGAATTCTGAGGTATTACACATCTAGCAGAAAGCGCACATCTTCACTTCCATGCATGCCCTATATCCATTGCATGGCACCAGGCTGGATGCAGAAGCACTTCTGATTCCCCAAAGGCATGGGGTTTGCTTGCCACCTTAATTGGAGATTGAAGGAGGAAGAGATTTTTAAAAGCAGGTTTGTTAGGCCTCAGGAACAGAACTTGTAGGACTAAACATCATGTTACAGTTTTGATACCTTCTGCATTGCCTGGACAACCAAAATCCATCACTTCAGTTAGAATATTAAGTTTACGTTACCTTGGTTGCATTTCAGTTTGTTCCACTGTCTAAAGTATATGTTTACAAAACAATAAATCTTTTCTTTCTAATGACTTTTCATAGACCTGACCAAAAGTTTTGTGAGCATATTAAGGATGAGAAGAGTGATGATTTCCAGAAGCGATATATCCTTAAAAGAGATAATTCTAGTTTAGACAAAGATGACAACCAGGTAAATACCTATGGATTGTTTCCTTCTGTTTGCTGTATTTGACTGTGCATATATACTATTTTCCTGTAGAAGTTGACACTGTATCGCTTAATTTAGATGAGAATACGATTAAAAGATGACAGAAGAAGTAAATCCATAGAAGAACGCGAAGAAGAATATCAGAGAGCTAGAGAAAGAATATTTGCACAAGATGTATGTATCAAAGAAAATCTTACAGTGTTTTGTATGAATACTTTACACACAGACATGCACACGTGGTTTTTGTTAAAAGATACTCCTTTCCAGGAAACTCCCTGTATCTGAAGAGGACTGAGCAGATAGGAATCAATAGTGTAGCCTGAGGGAATTTTAAATGAAAGTTACTGAGAAATTAATGAGAAAATGAAGAGAAACTTTCTGGTTTCTCTAACTGCTACTGTATGAAACTCTAGCAACCTTCAAGAATTATTTTGGTGCATTACCTAGTATTGCTTATTTCAAGGCATCATTTTGCCCCTTACTGGAACTTTAGTTACAGAGTTTTGGTACTGCAATCATTTCAGTTGTTACTGAGAGCAATAATGATATAAAAAACAAACAATACCCCAGAACAAAACCAAAATGTTGAGGTTTTTTTCCCCTCACTTGTGTCTATATGAAATGCATCTTATGACTAGTCACAGTAAAATTATTTGAATTCCCATATGTGAAATTTCAGACAGAAATATAGAAATACAGTCTCTCTTGACTGGAGCTATCAAACAGGGCAACCTCGTAATCTATAATATAATCAGAAGTACCAATTACGTTTAATTATATTGAGTGAAACAGAACAAATATGTCTTCAAAAATATGTGTTACTTCTAATAATCTGCTTTTGACATTGATCTGTAGCTCTTACACATCCAAAACAGATTCTTGTTTTGAAGAAACAGTAATGAGCTTTGAGAGGCTAATTTGCTGTATCCAAAGGTTTTCCAAAAGCCTTTTATTTACCATGTTTGCCTCAGTTACAAACCAAAAGAATGGACTTTTGGATCTAAAAATACCTTTTCCTTTTCATATTCATTTACTGTGTATTGTACCTTTAGCTTTGTACCAGTCAAGGCCATCATAATCAAAGTTAATAATAGCCTTTTTGATTGTATAGTCTGTCTTCTTTTTAGCAAATGTGTACTTGTACCTAAAGAAATCAGTACAATTATTGCAGTAGCCAATGGCATCTCCTACTTCACACTTTAAAGCAGATGACGAGGGAACTCAGGTGATGGTAACGGATTTTGAAGTCCCACATTAGCTGGAAGGTGCATAAGGCAGCAAAAGGCCCAATGGAAGAATTGTGACTTCAGAAAAATACTGATATAAGCAAAATGCTCAGCACTGTAACCATTGTAATGCTAACTTTTATTTCCTGCAGATGGGCCTTTTTATATTGTCTTTTTTTTTCCCCCTTAACACAGAAATTATGCACCAAAGTGGTTAAGTTTTTAGGCAGCTTAATATGATGAGGATGCTGTAAAAGTCAATGTATAATATAAAAGACTCCAAATTGCAGCATGTTTTGTTACTGCGCTGTAGCGGGGGTTCATGCCATTCATATTAATTTCTACACTTCTTTGCCCCTCAGTCCCTGTGTTCCCAAGAGAATTATTTCACTGATAAAAGGTAAGAAAATTTGCAGTTCAATTCTGTTTAATTTTGCTATTTTCTTAATAAATATTAAGCTATCTTATTAAAATGTCAACAGAATCCAGGAGGAAGAAACTAATAGTACACAACAAAGACGGCAGATACTTAGGTATTTGATGCTTTCTTTAAACAAACCAATAAAATCCCAAAGTATTCTGCATGCATTTCACCTTTTCTTTCTTTTTTCTTTTTCCTTTCTTTCCCTTATTTTGCAATTGATGCTTGTGCTAAAAGTTTAGTTTATAACTTACAGAATCAATAAGGAAGCATCAGGGAGATCAGCCAACAGCCATCAGAGCAGTACTGAGAACGAGCTGAAGTATTGCGAACCCCGGCCCTGGAGCAGCACCGACTCCGACAGCTCCATCCGCAACCTGAAGCCAGCTGTAACCAAAGCCAGCAGCTTCAGTGGGATATCGGTCCTGACACGAGGAGATAGCTCTGGCAGCAGCAAAAGCACAGGCAGGCTGTCGAAGACAGGTATAATAAAATCTGTACAAATGCATGGTTCTGTAGCAGTGAAGTACCCGGGGGGTTGATGTGTGATGAAGCTGTGTACGTGTCTGGGGACCTCAGTCTTGTGGGTGCTCTCCATGTACAGCTCCTGCTGGGTGCATTGGGTGCCCTGTACCGTGTAACTGCCCCCAGAGCTAGAATTCAGGGAACAAATTAAAGTAAATTAAACTTTTAATGGTGGAGTAAAATTTTTAAAGTGCGTTATAGATGACTTTAAGCTAAATCCATTCTACTCTATTCAAATCGTAGAAGGATTTGAAAACATTCAGCAACCTAAGTGCTTTATACAAAACAAGAATGTAGGGCTGCTGTCCTACCAGCTAGGAAAAAACAGCATTACAGCCATGAATTATTAGTTATATTTGTTGTGCTGTCTGTCAGTGCCGTTGTTAAATTTAAATATATATGGCTAAAAAAATTACAGAATCTTTAGATTGCTGAAAATTCAAATCAGTGGAACAAAGTGTAGTGTTTAAGATTCAGAAATGGTGGGGGGAGGAAATGCACATTTTATAAGATTCTGGGTTTCAAAGGTGTGTTATTATGTAATAAATGTCAAACCAAAATCTCAGAAAATATGAACATAAGTCTTCTGTGATTTATGAAACGTAGTAAATGTGTTCCATATCCCAACGTAATTTGATCCAGTAGATAGTCTTGATTGTGGAGAATTTTGAGGCCTTTAATACATGGGTGGGTTATGGAAGCACAACTTCAGAATTCGAAGTAGAACTGTAAAAAAGCAGAATATTATTGCTTGGCTTTCATCTCATTTATAAATAACTTGTCTCTGAGGAGCTGTTTAAGTTTTTTGCATTCCCTTAAATCACCACTACCTTATAAGTATATCCCCACATCTCTATTTCTTAATGCAGTAAAACTGTTACAAATTCTGTTTGTCCATTGTATATTTGTATACCAAAAATATATTCCAAGGTACTCTCCATGTGCTGTAAAATTGTGCCTTCATATTGAGTTATTTCATTTAGGAACATAGTAATGCTATTTGACACAGCTTGAGTAGAAACTACACACTGACAATAGTGTGTATATATAAAATATATTCTTAGATATCTTTGGTTTTTAAATTTCAAGAACATAAATGGATTCTTAAAATTACTCTGGAAACTTTACTTTGGCATTGTGAGAGTTAACTTTCAAAGTTCAGGATGCCTGTCTTGATGGTGTTTGCTTCGCTGCAGTTACAGGTTGTGGTGATTTTTGCATGTGTTGAGATTAGTTTTGTTTCTTTGTTTTGATCAAGGTTGTAATTGGCTTTAATTATGATGGCTTCAGTCTATTTCTCTACATAATCTAGAAGTGGATACATTTGCAAACAAATCTAATCAAAGTAACTGAGGTCAGATGAAGATTGTTTTGCAGAGCTGGGGTATGCTTTTTGCCCAGTTTACAATGAATAGTTTTGTATTTTGCTTCATTGAGCAATAGAAAAAAGGTTAATAGTCAGCATCAGCAAATGCTTCAAGCCAGACTGTCTTTGTATACATGCAAGTAAAAGGGTTATATGAAGGACTGCAAAATAAGTTCAAACAGTAGATAAATTTCATCACAGCCCTTTTTGAGTCTTGCTTTCTCTTCTAGATTGTATAGATGCTGCTAATGAGGAGTTCTTAAATTTAAACTACTATATTCTGTTTCCAAGTAGTGCAAGTATCATAGCAAAGACTTAATAAAAAGTATGCTAAACTGTATACCTAGAGATGTATGTATACAGAGATCTTGGAACGGTGCAATTCTACGGACCTCTCCTAATTGGGCTTTTGGGATATTGCTTCCACCTGCATGCATTGGCTTTCAGAAAGCTTGGGGTCTGGTTCTCCACTGCCTTGCAAAGTTTATGGTCATTCATATCTGTAAAATGATTATAGCTTTCAAGCAGCTATTTCATACTTGTTTTGAACTTTGAATTGTTGCACAAAACTAGGCCAAAGCTACTATATTACATCATTTTTTCCAGCTGCATTCTTAATTTCCGTTTGAAGATTGTCAGAGGGAGAAAAATAGTTGGTTTTTTTTAATACTCTGCAATTTGTCTAGCAGGGGAATTGGAGATGATCTCTGACATCTAGTAGTAAAAAAACCATGGTCATTCCTTGCAGGCGAACTGTATCTACAGAGCCTGGGAATTTAGCTGGCTGATCTGCATTTCCCCACAGCCTCCACACAGGCAATAGTTGGAGGCTGTGTGTTTGTGCATGGTTTTAGAATAAGTGTCCAATCACTTAAATGAATTGCAGATGGACAGACTGTTGGCACGTGTGCGTGTGTACAGGCGTGCGTTTTCTGCATAGAAAATCAGAGCTCGATATGAAAGCCTGAGTTTACATTGCAAAGCAATGCTGAACTGACCCTTGGTTCACAGAAGGAATCTGGTAATGGTATTCCAGGGGAGATGAAGGGGGAGTTCATTGAAAAGCCCACTGTTTAATAACGTACAAAACGCTGATTTTTGAGCGTAAGCATTTACAAGTATGTATTTTAAGTGAGCACGATGTTTCTGTCTCTAGGTAAAAACAATTTCTCGTTACTCCTTTCCTAGGTTCAGAGTCTTCTAGTAGTGTAGGGTCATCCACGGGTTCTCTTTCTCACACCCAGCAGCCTCTTCCAGTGCCAGCTCTAAGCCAGCCTTCTCATGGCACGCCTGCCGTCTATCCGACTGCCAGCACTAGTAACTCTCTTTCCTTTGATGGGGGCATAAGCGGGCAAGTGGCACCTACTAGCACTAGCTTCTTTTTGCTTCCCTTGGAAGCGGCAGGCATTCCGCCTGGCAGTGTTCTGATCAACCCTCAAACAGGTTGGTACACGCTTGTGGATGTTTGTGTTACCCTTGAGAACTTGGGGAAAAAATGCACGAGTGTTTACACAAGTCCAAATGCCAGTATTGTCCTTTCTTTTTTTGTTTTGTTTTTCTTTTTTCTGTGGTTGTGTGTGTTCGGTGCACTTAATTTAAAAAGAAAGCATGACTTCTAGGAATAAGTGACCTTTGCTTGATTTTTCTCTAGTAGAGTTTTAACTTGCATGTAAAATTGTAATGAGTGACTTGCACAAAATATGAAAAACCTATGATTTATTATCCAGAACACAGAATAACTTAAATTAATTGGTTTGGCTATTTTTGGGGAGACGGTGCTACTATAAAGCAGTTTAAGTGAGGGGAGAGAGCCCAAAGAAGGATTTGTATTTACTTGAAAGAATTTATCATCCCTTATCATCCTTCTTTTTTTTTTTTAATCACAACATATTCATCTATCTTTGCGCTCATGACATTGATTTATTCTAAGTGAAATAAGTGTGAGATTACATGCTATTTCTAAACTTCTGTTTGTCAGTTTAAAATAGGATTAAGTCAATGTTGCTGTAATTGGCTAATACTGATAATTTCAGTAAGTAGGAAGAAATTGATAATTCATAATGTAGATGTAGGGAGGACTACTGCTCTGGATTAAATGACTAGTTAGCATTTTTTGGGCAAACTTTTACTTCATTGTAGAAGTTAAATCCTGAAAATTGTAATTTATCTTTTATGTAACAGATTGCAACCTTTGGAAATTTGTTATATTTTGATTTTAGAATAAAGATTTGTTTTCCTTATAGGAAAGAAAATACTTTAGGATATATTTGTAGGTGGACTTTATTATGTTTGAATATAGCTGCTCATGATGTTTTAAACTAATTTTTTCTCCTTGAGATTGTTAAAATGATTCATTATTAAATTTTTCTGTAACTAAGAGGTTTAACACTGAAATAAACAAATTTCTCGTTTTCCTTAATATAAAAGAATTACGATTGCAGACAAAAGTTGAGATTATTTTTTTAAATGATTCTGATTATTGATATGCTGCCTAAGATTTCTTTTAAATGGCTTACTGTATAAATGAATAGTTTAAGCCAACTCTGCTAAAAAGCTGGTTACAAATGACTAACTTTCATAGTCATTGGGTCTGTAGGAAGAAGATGTATTTGCAATGTTAGATCTAGGTTCTGGACAATAGCACTATTGACTTAGTTTTTTGAGTTCTAATGTGATTAATTTTACATCTTATACATGAATTTTCCATTGTGTTTGACCATCTGAAGATAGATATGATGATTAGTGAACACGTTCTGCTAGAAAAATAAGTGAGTTTAGTGCTTGTGTACACAGAGAGTACTTTGTATTCCACATTAAATATGAAGAATGTTGGCTGTTGTTTCTCATATTGAGGTTATAGCATGACCATGCTAAAACCTTTAGTTACTGTATAACATAACAGATATTGCAGGCACTGAAACAATACCATCAGCTTTGAAGTACTTTCATATAAAACGTGAAACAGTTTTGTCATGTGAAAAATAGGTCATTTAGAGTCATCTTCATTTCCTTTATGTGTTTGTCAGTATTTTGCATGTGACGGGTTTTGCTTTCTTCCTCCTGTCCTGTTGATCATTTTCCCTGTTAAGTTGATGGGGCTTCCAGAGAGCAACAGGGAAAGGCAGAGAAACAAATGGGGCTGTGAAAGTTTCTCATCTGAAAGCATCCTGTACTTCCACCCCCTCTCAGTAAAGGCAGCAGAACTCTAGACTTGACTCTGATATTCATTACAGTTTGCTTGATTTTCAAATGGTGACTCTTCCTACGTTTTACCCATTTTAAATGTATTTAAACTAGTCATAAATAGTCGTTCATAACAGAAGACTGTATTAATACATCTAATAAGTGTCTGGTAGAAGATAAAATATACTTCCAGAACAAGTTGTATCCAGGTTTAGAGAAATTTTTGATGTACAGTGTACTCAAATCATCATATTCTGTAACTGTTTGTCTGGCTTTGTTATTCCAAATGACAGAGTTCAAAAAGCATAGATAAGATTCTCAGCGTTTCTGACAGAGGATCTCGTGACCTTTGGTCAGCAGAGTCGTTCTTCTCAGTAGCTGAAGGGGGTAATTAGGAAAAGACAGTTCTTATTCAGCTACTACAGGAAACAAGTTAAGCTCCTGTGATCACCAGAAAGTAGTAGAAGGAAATAAGAAAATCTGTCTCCCTGTTTTTGCGAACATTCCTAAATTCTGAGTATTAAAGAGAAACCCATTAAGCTAGATAGTTTGATCACCTGCTGCCCATCTGCATAATATGTAACTTATTTTTGAAAATCCATTGATGCTTCCTCTCTCTTTCATTAATGACATCAGTCCTCTTTTCAGTAACTTTGATGCTTTCACATTGGCCAGTTGGGTTTAAAGATGATGAGATGCAGAAGTCTGAAGGAACATTAGTCTCCTGTGACAGGACCCCTGTTAGGGTGCAAAGGCTTCAGTCTCAGGTTGTACCTTGCTGGAAAGAATATCAGACAAAATATTTATATTGGAGGAGAGAAATATTTATGTTGGTATTTGAAGCTAAAGCATCAAAACAAGCCAATGCAGGACACGTGTCATTAAGCAGCTGGAACACAGTCCCTTGCTAGCTAATTTCTTGTTCCTTTGGTTTGAGTTTTTTTTTCCCGGTCCAGGCATCAAAACAAATCACTGTTTGTTTATAATTTGCTTTTAGTTTGGTTTTAATCATTTTTCATTAGTCCACTGTTGTAACATTGAAGTTGCAAATTATTAAATAGGAGAATAATACTATATTATTTAATTTGAAAGGTAAAAGCCAGTTAATCAATGAATAGGGGAAGAGAGTCCTTTAACTGTAATCTCATTAACAGTTATGGGAATACCACTGCAGCTACTGCTTTTATACAATCTTTTAAAAAAAAAAAAAGCTCTCCTGTGTTCTGATTGATGTTCAACTGATTAAAGGAGATTCATTTAATTTGCATTTAAAAGGTCCTTGAAATAGTATTTTTAGTGAGGTTTTCCTTTTATTACTGCTGCCCTTTCCAATCCACTTAAATAAAAATGAGTTTCAGACAAGCAGGATGCAGTAAATATTTATCTGTGTTCATTAAGTGAAGATTGGGGTATCTTTGTTTACCTTAAATGTTTTGTTTTTAACTGCATGTAGTTTGTCAAATGAGGCCGGTTTAGTCATTGTATTGTAAATGTAATTGTGGGGATTTGGTATAAATCTCCTACAACTTCAGTTCTATTCACATTTTATTACTTAATTCATTTTGCCTCCTGTAAGTATATTTGCCTTTATTTTCTCTGAAGTGAGACGCTGCGGCTGGCCGTCATTGGGTTGTCTTTCTTCTCTCTCCCCTGTTCAGGTCAGCCATTCCTTAATCCCGACGGCACTCCAGTCGTGTACAACCCTCCTACGCCTCAGCAACCTGTTAGGACCCAAGTGCCTGGACCCCCGCAACAGCCACCTCTTCCCGCACCACCTCAGCAGCAGCCAGCGGCTAATCACGTCCTCTCACAGGTGCACATGTCAAACACGTGGTGCTTCTCTTGGTGACCGCTCTGTCCTGGTGTTTCTGGTACCAGGGGACCCGTAGGTTGCTTCTGCCAAAGCACAGATTAAAAAGTAATAGCTACGCAGGGACAGGTAACCGGGCTGTTTCCCCCCACAGTCCTCAGCACTATCTCTTTCTCCTAATGACTGACCATGGTAGGCAGCCTTTTCTTAAAAATATAGAAGATGAAATCTAATAATAGTTCCAAATTGAAAATGTGATGGTATCAAGATACCAAGCATAAGCTGCTCTGGAGAAGAGGCTCTGCCTTCATCCTTAGTCCCACTGTGTGGTTACCCCTGGCATTAACAGTGATACAGTCAGCAATCTGGGAAGAGAGGTAATTCAGCTGAAATCTTTGTCTCCTTGTCTTAAGGATGTTTTTCAGCCAGAGGAGTTGTTGGGCTGTCCTGCGTGAGCAGTGCTCGTGGCACAGAAGTAGCAGCTCAGGACTGGTAGAGTGTGAACGCCTCTGTAGTAGCAATTGGGCTTATTCTGCTCATGAAACTGCATGCTAAAGTACAGGGTATATTTTATCCTCGTCTTGTACAAAAGGAATTTAGTAAAATCGGCTGATTAAAGATGACCTCTGCCCTTGAAGAGCAAGGAAAAAAAGCCAAGTGTGCATATGGGCAGGAGAAGGGAAGGTTCTACCTCTTTCACAGCAGCTATTTCAGCCACCAAGCTCTACTGGCTATAGTCTCCTGTGGCATTTTCAAAATGTTCACAAATTTTATCAAAAAGTTATTTATAGAACTTCATCTAAACCTTTATTTTTGTTCATTTTCCCAGTTTAAATTTTCTTTCAGGATACCTGTGTGTGCTATGGTAGAGAGTCTGTTTTGGAATGGGGTTCATTTGTACTCTTTCTCCCTAATTCTCCACTAGTTTATGGAAGCGTCTATGTGGTATTAGCAGTTTTCTTCTACTACTCATTCTTTACTACTTTTATGATTGCCTTCCCAGTGGATACTGGAGTGTAACCTGCTAAAATATCAGCAATGATATCTCTCTGATGTGCCAATAACCACAATCTAGAGAAAGTATTTTAGTATTGTTAAGTGAAAGTAATATGTTTTAATCTGTGGTTAGTAGTGAATGCAGGCTGTCTTTAGATGTTTTGAAACAACTTATTTAGAATGGAGTTTTTATCTTCTAATTTCAATGTCTCTCTAAAAGAAATAGTAAATGTAAAATAGCAATTTGCTGACTTAGAGCTAATATAACATTTAACAAATAAAGAAAAGGTATTTCTCCTCAGAGAGTGAAATATTGAAAATGACTTCTGTTTTGGTTCTTTGCAGTCTTGAGGTAAAAAAAAAAAAGTATCTGTCCCTTTTTTGGTCGTGGAACATAGTCGCTTTTTTCTATTACGAAAGACTTTGGCTTTGTTTTCTCTTCTCTTACTCTGATGTTAACCTTGTTTATAAACCTCTTATTTCTTCAGCCTCTGCGGCCTCTGCAGCCTTCTTCCCAGCCTGTTCAGTACCCTGCAGTCTCTTTCCCGCCCCCGCTCCTGCCAGCCTCTTCTACACAGCAATATTCTGTGGTATTACATCTTCTCTTCATCTCCTCTCTGCGTGGGTTAATCTTTAGTGGCTGCTGACCTTTGCTTGGGTGTTTGTAAGTGGTGTGTGATAGCAGTGTAATGACTGGCTGGCTTTTCAATCGCAGTCAAATATTACCTGAGTGGGGAAAAACAGTTCCCAAGATTTTAATGCATTTATTTCCAGTTCAGCAGAAATGTATACAATTAAGGCTGTATCTATATATCTCTACATTATATATATATATATATATATATAAAATTTACCCTTGTAAAGGAACAACTTTTCGTTGCTATTTTTTGTTACATTTTGTTAGCCAGTCAGTACCTTTTTGTGTTTCTGGATTAACCCCTTTCTACCCTTTCTTCTTGTTTCTTTGTCTCTTCTTTCTCCTGCTGAACCCCAATCTGTTTTGAGGGATTGGCTTTTCTGTTTTTTTGAGGTTTCCTTTTTGTAGCCTCTCTGCCAGAACTTTTAACACTCCCACTTCACTAGTGTCCCTTGCTTAATACATAGAAGCTGGAAATTAAACGTCTTAGTCTTTGGCGTTTAAAAGAGGAAACAAACAAAACAACCCCACATCAATTGAAACTGAAATCTAGTAAAGGAGAAGAGTTATCCAAGGCAGAATCTGAACTGATTCTGCAGTTCAAGTCAAAAGTCCAAGTCAAAAATCGAGGCTTCCCAATGCCCCAGACTGCTCTGATACTCTAATGAATGCATGTTTGGGTTGAGTTTATGTGGCAAGGTTTTGGTAGCAGGGGGTGCTGTAGGGGTGGCTTCTGCAAAAAAGGACCAGGAGCTGCCCCCTTGTGGGACAGAGACAATTTCAGGCATCTCCAATACTGACCCTGTGCTGCCCAAAGCCGAGTCATTGATGCTGGTGGCATCTCTGTGATAACAGATTTGAGAAAGGGTCAAAATCATTGTGCAGCAGCTGTGAGGGAGAGGGGTGAGAAACCAGGGTCAGAAGGAGGAAAGGGAGGAGGAGCTCCAGGAGCTGGAAGTGACCCACACTTGTAGCAGTTAGTGAAGAACTGCTGGAGCAGGGGAAGAGTGTGAGGAGGAAGGAGCAGCAGAGATAGTGTTATGAACTGATCACAACTCCCATTCCCTGACCCCTGTGACACCTGGGAGAGGAGGCGGAAGATTTGGGAGTGAGGTTGAGCGTGGGAAGAAGCAGGGGAGTTGGGAAAGATGTTTTAGTTTTGTTTTTATTTCTCACTATCCTACTGTATTATTAACTGGCAATAAAGTAAATTAATCTTCCCCAAGTCAGGTTTGTTTTCCTGTGGTGGTAATTGGTGAGTGATCTCCCTGTTCTTTTCTTGACCCATGAGCATTTAATCTTATTTTGTCCCCCTGCATTGCCAAGGACATGGGGAGCAATAGAGCAGCTTGGTGGGCACCTAGGAGTCAGCCAAGGTTAACCTACCACAGTGTTATACAACAGCTATTTTAGTATGTATTCAGAATTTTTATTTTGTTACTATTTTCACCATTAATCATAAATGCCTTCTAATGATAAATACAAACTTATTTGAATACAATAGCCTTCATATAATTAAAACTATATTGTAACTCTTACCTGTACTTTAGGTACACAGTTCTAAAAGGACTTGCACTTCATGGAAGGTGTTTTGTTGTCAGCAATGTTGTTTCTCATGTTATTTTAGAGTTTGAATATGTGTGGGCTGCAGTCAGTACAATAGTTCCTCCTCAGTAATGAAATGAGAATGGTTAATTAACCAGGGTGAGCTTCCTACGCCAGTTTAGCATATGACTGAATCGCTGTTTGCAGCAGGAGTTCAGGTGTTTCCCTGCTGGGATTCACAATCACCATCAGGCATGTGGATGTTAAAGTGAAGAATAAAACTCCTTCCTTATAATCATTTCAAAGCATTTCACCTTTAGGAAATGGCTTCAAACACTAACTGTGCTGACAGTTTTGAAAATGTATTCCTGCTGATGGTAACTTAAGTAACGTAGTGAAAAGGATTGATTGTCTTGGCTCATCATCTAAAAGCAACACATCTGTAGCTGGCACCAGGGAAGTTTGCTTTATTAGTTTGTTGGTAATAGCATATTTCAGTGGTTAATTGTGCTTGTACTGTATGTAACACTACAGCATAAACTGACCAAATGGGAATTTACTCATCCTGGTAGTGTAACAGATATAAATGTGTATTGCTAGGGATTATCCTTTGGACATTTTTAGATCTAATATTAACTCATAATTTATTATCAGTATATGTTCTCTAAACTAGGCATTATGAAAAGCAGAATGTAAAATTCAGTGTAGAAAAGCATTAAAGTTAATTAGCGTCATTAAGGAATTAAATGTCTAAGGCAAAGTTAGATTGTTGACTTAAAGAAAATAGGGCTTTTTCAGCTGCAAAGGTATTCTAAATAAAGTTTTAAGTGCAAATTTGCAGAGTTAATTGAGACTGTATCTTTAGCCTGGTAACTATAAAATTTCGTCATAAATAGTGAACGTAGCTAATCAGTAAAAGACCAAGTTTGCACTTTTTCTTGATTAACTCGTGTCCTCTTCAGGATCATCTAAGAGATCAGGTGGTCTTAAAATATTTTTAATGTTCCTTCATGTTTGGAAAGTCCACTTTTGACGTGTGAACCAAGTCTTCCTGTTTAGCAAAAGAAACAATACTAGTGATCACTTCTAATTTCCAGGATATTGATAATTTGATGCTGAATTGATTGTAGAGAAAAGGAGCTTGGGGTTACAATAATTGAAGTTTCTGATGTCCCAGGACTCCTGCAGGGCTCAGTGCAATCCATGTCACAGCTTCAGATGTTAATAAAATACAGATAGTGGGTAACCACGAGACTGTTTCTTACAGCTGTTACTTGATTTCAGGCTAAAATATTAATCCTTGCATGTAGTATAATACCAACTGAAAGCAATATACCTCGTTATTCAGGATTTATAGCCTCATTAACTTAAGCTCTTAAAACTGAAAATTACTTCAGCAGTAGTAATGCCTTCTGCTGTTTTAACTGGAGTTAGGTGTTTTCACTCAAGCTTTAGAATCCAATCAGAAAATGTTAGTGACACAATTTCTGACTTTTTTTTTTACAATTAAATTTTTACAGTAAGTAAAGAGAGGCAGCTGTAATCTAAAAATCAAAAACTTGCAGTGAAACGAGTGAAGTCTCTGAGTGTGGCTGTTCTCTCCTGCTGTCAGGCCTGAAGATAATTAACTGCTGTGTTCCATCTTGTTCTTCCCTGTTGTGCTGTGGCTGATGTTGCTAATGCACAGTAATTTGAGACCTGCATTTCTGAAGCTTACTGAGTTATTTGGCTATTTTATATTTTTGGTTCTTTGTGAATATAATTTTTCCTTTTTTTTTTTTTTTTCCCCACTATTACAGCAAGACAACCTGGGATCACAGTTTAGCCATATGAGTCTTGCCCGCCAGCCACCTGCTGATGCAGCTGAACCTCACGCTGCCATGTTCCAGTCCACCGTGGTCCTTCAGCCCCCACAGCAGCCTGGCTATATCATCGCAGCTGCTCCACCGCCTGCTGGGCAACCAGTTTCTGCTCCGGGCTACTCCACATCTAGCCACCCTGTCAACCAACAAGTCCTGCCGCAGCAGGGGTACATGCAGCAACCTGTGCCACAGGTAGGGTGGTTCTGCTTCCATCCTCCCAAAAACTGAGCACTCTATAAATGAGCTTTTTACGTGGTGTGGGGCTGCCTGCTCAGCTGTACCTGTGTGCGTTTATTTTGGGGTTGGAGTTTTTTTTCTGGCTTATGTGCTTTGAAATGAATGACTTGGGTTTACTTGAGGAGCAATAATCACCAAGGTTTTCCTATTTACCTCTAGCTGGTAAAACTCGTGTTCTACACAGTTGTTTAATGTCTCAGATATTTCTGTGTGGAAAATGGGAATTGTTACTTCTACAGTGAAAGTTCAAGAAATAGGGTGTTAAGGAGAGAATTTATGTATTATGAGCATTTTTTAATTAAGCTATTTAACATTAGTTGTACCTTTTAATAAGTTTTGCACCTTTATTTTATCATGCGATTGTTTTTGCATTTAGACATCCGCCTTCTAAAACCTTGCAGCCAGTGAATTTCTTTAATTGTTGTTCGTTTTTAGATGCCAGCTTGTTACTGTACCCCCAACCAGTACCCGCACTCCAGTCCCCAGTACAGACCCGTTTCTGTCCATTACAGCACGCAGCAAAACCAACCATTGGCACAGCCAGGGCAGCAGACAGGTTTGTTCAGCTCTTTCAGCATTTCATTAAAACATCTCGTGTGCCTTTTCTCCTGGTTTTTGCTTTTTGAACTTATTTTGCTGTAAAATTTCAGATTAAGCAGAAGTTCACATATGGGATAAAAAGTGTAACGAATTTAAGATGGAAACATTTGAGTCAGTTGTTCATGAAACTTGAGATTTGAGCTGTTATTACGAGTGGGTCATGCTTTAACTTTAACTACAGGATAATATTATTATTAGAACTCAATAATTAAAAAAAACTTCATTTCTAACTTTTCTGCAACTTACAAAGTAAGATGAATAAGTACCTTGAAATGATATAACATTGCAGAGTTGTACCTTAACTGAAAGTTCTTAACAAAAGTTACTAATTTTTCGTGGTGTTGCATGAAAAGAGTGCTGTGCTTAGATCCTGGTGGTATTGTTTTGTCTTTCTGTCCTATGGTTAAAGGTATCTGGGTACTGAGTAGAACGTACACTGAGACTATGGTGGTTGGAATTAGATTTCTGCTCCTCCTGTGTTTACTGAAGACTTTCCAACTGTTTCTGAGTTACCTTTCTATAAATGTGATCAAGCTGTACTTCTGTCTCTTTTTTTTCCTTACAAATTGTAACTGTAGCTACCATTATTCCGATAATCTGTGCTTAAAAGTATTATAATTTTTTCAGTAAGATTTGGGTTCCTGAAACAAATTTCCTTCTAAGTAATATCTTGACTTGCAGTCAAAACTTCCAGAACTAACTAGTGATGTTTGGAGGCAGAGATCTTTACCAATCAGGCAGTTATACCACAGTCTTTGTTGAATATGTCAGACCTGGGATCCTTTTGAGCTTCCTTCAGGAAGGATTTTTTTTTTTTTTTTAATTCCACCCTCAGAAATAGGATGAAAGATCAGCTTATGAAAAATCAGCTTTTATGAATACTAACTGGATTTCATTATAGCTGTTCTATGGAGTAACCTGTATAGAGGGACGGCTCCCTCTTTTGCGGTTCTTCTGGGAAGTGTTCCAGTAGCAGCAGTACTTGAAGCTGTTATTCAGGGTTCAGGTCACAAATGTACACGGGGTTATTTCATTGCAGAATCATCAAGATGTGATGCCCACACATCAACCCTCCCCCTATGGGGGGGTGCTTTTCCCTTTTCAGAAGTGAAAGCACATTGACGTTTTTTCAAAGGAAAACAAAATACTCATTTTTGAAACTTGTTTTATCCATTGGTGTTAAAGATGTGTTATCCAGCTGTATTACACAACCTGCTGTTAGAACCATAGAATGGCTTGAGTTGGAAGGGACCTTAAAGATCATCTAGTTCAACCCCCTGCCAGTTCCAGCCAGTAACACAATTCCTTCCTCACAACTTCTAATAACTACAAACTACCTCGTAGCAAAAGGTCTGTGGCTGAGCTGGGGTTACGTCCCCAGGTGTGGGGACAGGCTGTGTGACTGGATGTACACGCACTCTGGATGTACACACGTAACTAACTAAAACCATCCGAGTTTGAAAGCGCGGGGTGACGGTGCATCAGCACCCAGAGGCAAAGGGAGGGGTCAGTTGCTATTAGGTAAGTTCCTTTCCTGTATATCTTTAGCTCTTTGTTTCAACTGATTTTTGCTGCCTGTAATGTGGACAGAGTGAAAAGCAGCAGCAGCTAAAATCTCCCGGGAGAAATAAAATAAGGCAGCTCTGCAGACAGCTGTTTTACTGCTCTGATAATGCATGTTGCACCATCGAGGGAGCACGTTTAAGTAGCGAAGGGGTGGTGCAGCCAATTATTCCATTCAATCCTGTTTGGTTACTTGGTGTACTAGCACTAATGATACAGAGATGTATTTTATTAGCAACTGCGTAATTAGCGTTCAACTCAAAATCTCCAAATTCCTACCTAGCCACTGCTGGCTCCCATTTACTGCTTTATGGGCAAGTTTGAGTCCACATTCTAGAGATGGAAGATTCCACATCGTGTTTTCTGTTCTGTCAGCTGCTCCTGAAATGGTGTGTGGTTGAAATGATCTCTCTTGTAGATTTATCTTAAATATTTGTATTAAGCTGATGCAAAGCTACATCCGAAAGGGTTGATGCTCATTAGCAACAGCTGGTTTTGAGACAAAAGGTGTTACTTGGCTTAATACAGCAGTGAGTCTGGTCAAAAAGGAGAATTAACAAATCGTGTATTACATAAAAGCTGTGAGTTTTATTCATCTTTACAAAGTGGTTACTAACTATGAAGTAACTTTCAAAACACAATTTTAGATAAAAGACGACAGCTTCTGAGAGCATGGCAACTGAAGCCATTTTTGGTTTAATGTTATGGAGTAGCCTGAGTATTTATGAGCTGTTGGATTCGGGGCCGTAACACTGTCTGAGAGGTTTACATTTCTCACAGTGAACCGGTCTCTTTTTCAGCTGCTTCCTGGCTTCCTTTTTTAAACGGGTTTCAGGTGAAATATTTGGTGGGTTATTTTAATAAAAACACTGTGCTTGTCCGAAAGATGTTGGGAAAAGAAAACTTTCTTTAAGGAAAAAAGCACTTCCAATTGCCGTGATAATGAGGCCCAGTTACCGTGACACTTAAACTACAGGTTGATTAAAAATCTTACCTGAATTACAGTTGCTGTAGGGACACCAGCTGAGCTTCCACAAGCTTCTGCTTCCCCAGGCCCGTGGTAAAACTATTAAGAGTTGTAATAATTGCTGTAGTTGTAACAGAGGTAATCAAGCTACGCCCAGAGCTTGTTAACCCAGTGGTTGTATTTGCTCTCCTGTTCTTGAATAAACACCGTTTCTCACTCTTAATGTGCTGTTCAGGAAATGTATTTCTATATTCTGTGAGTTAACTTTTCTTATATTAACAGTGATTTCTTATTAATGATGTAAATACTAAGAAAAATGCTTCTTTTTTTTTATCTAGTGTTTCAGAGTGTTTCTGTGTAATGAGAGACTCTGCTATGGCAGGTGTGGGTTTTCTGCTGAGTGCTGCATTTCTGTCACACCACTCTCTATGCAGAGGTGAAATTGGGAAGCTAAAAATAGAGCATTCTTTGGAAAGCTGTGGGGAACCTTCTTGGCCAGTCAATTGATATTGTTCCAGTTCTCTCTGCTTGTGAAATTGATGATGTCTGTCTCTGGAAGTGCCAGGAAAAAAAAGCTGAAAAATATGACCAGCTACATTGCAGTTTCTGGGAAGCGAGGGGCTGAGATTGCAGATGCAGTGTATGAGATACAATAGATACAACTGTGCCTTCTGCTGTAATTTAGGTGCCGTAGATCTATATTTTAAGCATTTTGTCTGATACAGATAGAAAATGAGGGTTTGTGCACAGTTCGAAAGGAAGAGTTATTAAAACTTCAAATTACTAATTCTAATTCAAGCATGCATCATTCTGAACTTCTGTAGAGTACTCTGAAAATATTTATAGGGCGTTGTGTGTTTCTAATGAAGAGCTCTCTCTTGGTGTTAACAAACTGAACCTTCTCCCCTTCGATTTTCTGAAGCAATATTATTAAGAGTCTTTTTTCGTCTTCATCGTTGCAATTTCTATAGAGACAGTCGGCAGAGACTGTTAATTTGCAGTGTTCATTGTACCCAATGAACATTGGTGGGGTTTTTTTACAAAAAAGTCTTTTGACTGACTAATAATTTTCCAAACAGACCGTGCAATTTTTTTTTGAACACAGTTTAAAGAAATAAAAATGTGCAGCTCTACGTGCTTGATGACAGTTGCATAGCGAGGTAGGGAGCGTGGGGGATGTCACGGTCAGTAGGAATGTGAACGTGTCCCAGTTCAATCCAGACTGTGCTGGCCCTCAGTGCATCTTGACAAGCCCAGTTTTGTTATTCTGGAGCAGTAACTGGCTTTGTCTCAGAAACACTGACAGCTCTGGGCTTTTGCTGCTGTGGTAAGTAGCACGGACCTGTGTAATAGCATATGACAAAAGGGACTTGTGTTCTGCATGTGTTTGATCAGGGCAGCAGATACCTACTGTACGCTTAAAACAACATAGAAAAAAAGAAAAAGGCAAGCAGGAGTTAAGGTTGGACCTAATAAATGCACCCATTTCCTGTCTGGCGCTCATGCTTGGGGTTGTTTTGGCTTTTGTTGTTTAGAGGCTTGGGGTTTTTTAGGCCATTTTTGAAACATAGCAGAGGATACCAGTTTAAGTGATAATAAACTGTCATAGAGGCACTATAGAGGGGTGAATATAAAAATCTTTTTTTTTTTTTTTTCCCCTGAGATAACTTTGAATATAAAATGTCTTCCATGGCTTCCTACTTCCAAGTTGTTTTTAGCATTACAGATTTCAGTAGAAATTGTCAGTTTTGTGTAAGGCACACGTGCAAGGATTTTAAATTTTCTTGAAGTGGGATTCAGTTTTGAATTGCAGCCAAGATGTTCTCATCCCTAGGGCACCTGAGGTACTAGCAAGATTTAGTATAGCTAGAATTTCCAAACTAAAGCACCTAAAATGGCCTTGTTTATAATAATAAACAATTCTTTTTTATATTATCGAGCATGTTTTGTTCAAGTGCTTTCAGCTTTCACCTATCAAATCAAGGTGTTAATGCATGTAACTCACTGAGAGTGTAAATAAATATTGCAAGCATGTGAGAGCAGCATTGCCAATAGTATGGATAGTATTTCATACTGGATACAAATGAATAAATCTGTTAATTGTAATGTTGGCTTCTTTCTATATGCATGATGATTTCAACTCTTATGAAGTTGACAGATTTTAAAAACCATTGTAAAATGTTCCACGTGTATTCTCACTTAGGCAAGTGTGTATAAAATATGTTCATTATTTCCAAATAAGATTTAAATGTATGATTTCAGGTTACCAGGTTTTGCCTAACCAGCAGCAAAACTACCAGGGTTTAGTTGGAGTTCAGCAGTCTCAGAATCAGAATCTAGTCAGCGGCCAACACAACAACGTTGGGAATCAAATTCAAGGTGTGATTGTTCCTTACCCTTCAGTGCCATCTTACCAGGTGGGTAATTGAGTCATAACTTTACAATCACTTTTTTGTGATTTTTTTTTTTTTTTTTAAATTATATATGAATTACATTGCTTTGTAAATGGTAGAAATTTGCAAGCAGGTGTCAAATGTGATGCTGGGAACAGAAATTTAAAAACAAACAGAAAACCCCACAAAGCAAGAAGAAAATCTGTCACAAGTGTACAAGTCCTAGTGCTGTTGAAAGCCAAGTGCTGTGTTAATTGTGATTGTTTGGGTTTGTTTTTTTTTTTTTAAATCTTATATAAACTAGGTGATGGTCAAGATTCAGAAAGAAGTGTTTCCTGCGGAAGGGAATCTTACTGTGTTCTCAATTTTAGGTTTCGGTGCCTCAAGGTTCGCAGGCGGTGCCCCAGCAGACCTATCAGCAGCCCGTTATAATTCCCAGTCAGTCAAACCAAGGGTTGCCCACCACAGGAATGCCAGTTTACTACAGTGTCATTCCATCAGGTCAACAGAATAATTTAAGGTGAGTTTAACTCTTATTTGATTTCTCAGCATCTAGGCTTAATTACCTTGCAATAACTGACAGGATCTGCTGTTGTATTGCTCATATTAACATGTATTTTGAAGACAGACTTACACTTTATTATCTGTTTATTTCTCTTAGGCAATTAACTAAAACAACCAGTACTTTAATTAGGACAAACCTATTAGACTGGAAAATGTTGTTTCCATATTCATTTCAGCAATAGTTTACTAAAGTTTCCTGGTTTTAAGTTTTCTGCATTCCTTTTCTTATACAAGAAACACCAGTGTGTTGAGCAGCAATGCCTTTTTGCAGTACCATTTATGACTGCCCACATTCACTGATTTTGTCAAAGACACTACTTTAATAAGGTGTAGAGAAAAGAGTATTTGGATCCCAGAAAAAGACTGACTTCCTTTTTGGAGCTTTGTCTAGAAGCAGCTTAGCTTGCTTTGTCTGTGTCTCTAATGAGGGCTGCTGGCACAGAGCTGACTGTGAAACAAGTAGAGGAACTTTCTCCTGTGCTTGGCTTTTGTTTGATAAATAACTTTTCTTTACGTACCTTGGTAATGGCAAATTGATCTTACATGTAGAGACATGTGTCTGTCCCCAACACAATGGGAGTATTTGTGAGACAACAGATAGGCAGATGCCTTAAAGAATCCATTAGGATCAATGCTTGTTACAGTCTTTTCCTTTCTCTAGTTTTCTCAGCTTACAAATGTGCATCATTTAAAAATACCTTCCTTGCAGCTTTTAAATAAGCAGCAACAGTATGAAGCTTGCTTCATCCTTTTGTGAGTGCAGAGACTTAAATAGTATTTATGTCATCCCTGCATGACTTCATCTCCTTAAATCTGAATTTCTGTTCTCTGTATTTGAAGGTTATTTTTGCCCTTTTCTTCTGTAGTTATATTTGAGGTTCAGTGAACCCATAGGTAGACATAATCACAGACTTTTTTTTGAAGTCTTATTGCTTGATCTTTTGCATCATTTAGAATGTCCCCCTCCTTTGAACTGGGAAACATTTGTTAGGAATTCAGAGCAAACCCACAACTAATGATAGCATCTTGCTTTTAACAAAATAGTTCTTGTTGCAGCACTTTGACAAGGAAAGCAGATTAGAGTTCTGCAGGAATTGAGTAGTCTCAAACCTGCAGGTCACTACTGGAAGCCGTAGTCGATAAACAGATGAGAAGCTGTGTGAGAGCATAGATCCCATGCAGATATAAACCTGTCTGGCTTAGTTTTCACTGAGTTTTGCTGCTTTAATGGAAGAGTATCTTTAAATTAAAATGATGTAATTGTGGGACAAAGGATGGAACAAATGTCTTGTGACAACATAGGTGAGAATGGTAGATCCAGCGGGATTACACTTAGTTTTTTCCAGAATTTGAAGTAATAAAGTATTTTTCTCTTGTTCCTTCAGAATGTTTACTTTATCTGTTAGTACAGAAATGAAGTACAGGATTCTATAGGCAGCATTCTGATTATGGTCCAGCAGCCTGATGGTGTGGCTCTGGCAGTATGATCAGTTAGTGCTGTGACAGTATTTGCCTATGTCCGTTACTTACGGGTTTTTCCCCTGGATGTCCTCCAAAATACCTGGCATAAATATACTTTTAAAGTTATCCTTTTCCTACACATTGGGCAAGGCAACACATTGTCTGATTATTACTATTCTACCTGTCTTTGTACCAATACAGCGCTATCAACACAAAACCAGAATATCAGAATAGGTGAATTAGTTGCAGCATCTTAATGTTTGCAGGGCATAAGGTTTTGCCAAGGAAGAGATGAGAAACTTCACTCTTCTGAAGAACGAGCAGATTTAAAGGGAGATGGGAATATTAATGATTTTAAAAATGAACAAAATCTCAGTGATTTGCAGTACGTGTAGACAGCAAATGCAGCAGTCATAATTAAATAAATGAGTGTAGCTTAAATGCCTGTTAGTTATGTTCTTTTTTAATTATTTTTTATTATTACAGTTCATCAGTAGGATATTTGCAGCCTCCTGGGTCAGAGCAGATGCAGTTCCCTCGAACATCATCACCGTGCAACTCTCAGCAGCTTCAAGGACAGCAGTGTGCAGGTTGGGGGATAAAGATTTTACTGAAAAACTTGCTACTATCATGCTGGGTGACTGGATATTTGCTATTAAGGGTTTGATTTAGAATTGACTACTGTATTAGATTTCCTTTGTTCCATTTTTGAAGTTACATTGGAGGCAGATTCACTCTATTTCAACTTGTTTATTGTTGAAAGCTCTAAAGTTACTTTCTTAGAATTCAGTAATGTATATCATAATGCCTTGCGTGTCTGCTTGGGAGTTGAGACAGACAGGGGAGCTCTAAGTTGTCAGCAGAACAACTTTTGTATTTTCCTGAATAGCTCCCTGGGTCTGAAAACCTTGATATTTGGGTTTGTTAGATAGAATGAGCAAGGTACGTTTTGGAGCAATTACTTGGCTCTTCTACTCAAGAAACATTCTAGATTTCACTTAATGGAGAGTTCCTGAGAAGCTGGTGAAACTGAGTGTTCTGAGTTTGGATAGAGAGGAGAGGTAGCATTCTGACCTGCCGAGAAGCTAAATTAAACATTCCAAAGCTGAGTGGGGTGTTTTGGTTCTGTTTTTATGGTAGCCTTATTTACTGCTTTTACTTTCATAGTTTATAGCAACCATTCAAGTCAGAAGCCATCACCTCCTACATTATTGCCACCTTCATCAAAGTCAAAGCCACAGCAGGCTGCTTCCATTGTGCACTACAGCATAGTGTCTCCACCCTCATCATGTAAAAGTTCGCCCACTGGTCTTTCCATCATGCAGCCAATAAAAGGTATATTTTACTGGGATTATCATCTAAGCCATTCTGTCTAGAAATCTGTTGTAAATGATCAGCCTGATTTTGTGGCTCACTGCTACAACAAATGCAACTTGAGTGCCATCTCTGCAAATATAATTTTTTTTATATATAATTCTTCCTCTGAATTGCTATTATAGTAACTTTTAAAATGACAGCTTGGAACTTGGGTGAAACAATAGCTGACTTCATGGGGGCAGCCTGGAGGCAGCCTCCAGCAGAAAAGTGTCAGGTAATCTCAAATACTGCTATCTCGGTATTTTGCAAGCAAGTGATAGATTAAACATCCCTAGGTCAGTGACCTAGATTCCACTATGGATCTAGTGTTTTCTTACAAACATTTGTCTTTTCAGATATTTTTAGATGCTGTTTATTTGTAGACAGAGAACACGCAGTTAAGTGGCAGGACAGCTGGATATATAGGATATATAGGCTATATAGGCAGTGTACTATAGCTTATGGGCAGGTTTGGGTTTGGTTCGATTTTGCCTCAAGCTTGTTTGGCTTTTATTCTGGAAGACTGGTTTCAGGATGTCTGAGATCGGTCTCGCTCTCCTTGGTTCTTCTGCCTTCAACTGTCATGGAAGTGCTGGTTTTGTGTAGTTTTGAAGGCCTGGTTAAAACCAGTTAAACTGCCATTTAAAGAAGTTTGGGGAAGGAGGAAGCCTTCTGGCATAGGGAGACCAAATTCTGCTGCTTCTGGGAGAAGGAAAAAAAGCATGCTTTTCAGTGATACTGAGATGGTGAGTCAAGGCCACTGAGGTAAAGGCAAGGAGGACACAAGCAGACAAGCAACAGAATTGTGTTTCTTGTAGTTTGAAAAAGTTACAGAGGATCAGATGCAAATCTGGGAAGCTTTTTCAAGGATTTCTTCTGTGTTTCCCCTTCTCATGGGCTTTAACAGTTGATAAAGCGTCTGCAGACTGACTTAAGTGTTCTATGACACTTCATTTTTGGCAGGATGCTTGTTTAGGAAAACAATTCCATTTATTTTCATTTACTGAAATGCTGTGGGACTAGAAGTAGTAGAAAGAAAAAAGGTTTTCTGGATGTAGAGTTTTCTTTTGCAGTTTAAATAGCGTTTTTGGGTTGTGACACTTCAAGAAATGGTGCTTAGATGGTTTTGAAAGATGCATTTTTGTCAGAAGTTCAGTTCTCACAGAACAGATAAGTAAAAAGAGTATGGTAGGGTGCTACAGGATAAAATGCTACATACTATAAAACAATAAGATGTAAATAAGTATAATTTATAACATATATGAATATATGCATGAAAATATCAAAATGAATCCAATTTTCTTGTGTAAAATGTAGTGTGTGTATATAGATGTTTAGTACTTCTCAGGAATAAGTTTATGGCTATACCACTTGGGAACTGTTGTGCTATATGTTATTCTGATTACATAGTAGATATCCATAAACAGTTATATTTTATTTTGCTGGGCAACAAACCAGAAATATTTGCAGTGTGGCTCTTACAGGGACGGAGCAGGGACTCTTAAAAGTATATCCTCAAAGGGCCAGATATCATCTGATGCTTCCTTTTCAATCTGTAACATGTGGGTAGAACTTCTTGCCATTAAAAAGAAAGTATAGATGTGAAAACACTGCTAATATTACTTCATTTATTTTTCTAAACACCAATATAGTAAATATTTCAGAACACAAGTTACAAAAGGTAATATAGTTTTAGTATTAGGAGTTCGTTATTCTGCATGGTTTGGATTGCTTTTCAAAGGAGTCTGTTCCTTTTTGTGGACACTGGGGGTAGTGAAAACAATAGCCTGTTTTAAAAACACAAAACCAAACAAGATGAATGCATCTTATAATCCATATCTGGCTGCTCCTAACTAATGCTATGACGTAGGTAGCAAATTAAGAAGATTGTAGTCTCCTTCTTTAAAGGTGGATGATTAAATTACGTTTAAACCATGTGTTTTAATCGTGGTTTCTGAGAAAGGCTGTAAATAGTAGGCAGAGAGGAGAAGGGAATGGCAAACAGCCACTGCCAAGTAAACAGGACGTTGTACACATTCTGTGGGACAGAGCCAGGTGAAGGGGGGGCAGCCCCTGCTCCCAGCTCCTCAGGTGAAGCCTGACGGCACGGGCCCTTGGGCTCTGCCCCCCCG